>CALSCQ010001715.1:0-32376 GCA_943704525.1 Pigoraptor vietnamica | reverse complement strand
CCCCCCCCCCTTCTTTCTTCTTGTCTCAATAGCGCACATGACGGGACTTAGCATAGTGCTCGGCATCTATGCGTTTGACATTCAGGTGCGTCGATCTTCCCTGCCGTATGTAAACAAGGCTGCGTGCACGTGTGTGTGCGTCTCTGTCTCACATTCCTGTACATGCGACGCTCTCTACTCGCAGGGTGCGCTGATCGGCCCTCTCCTCGTGTGCATCACGGTGATCGCATACAACCTCCAGAAGGACCTCTGGGAGCCGCCGAAGCGCCACGGCCACGCGACGCCACGCACACGCCGTGCGGAGGGGGACGCCCCGCAGTCGATGCGGGTGTCGCGGCAGCCGAGCGCGGAGCATGACGGGCACATGTGGCACACGGCTCAGGGCTTCGACGAATTCCACGCTGACGACCGCGCGCGACGGAGAGGCACGCCGTCCGAGTATTCGTTGCCGTCGCCGATGGTGCAGAGGCACGGATACGCGGGTGTGGCGGGGCCGACGGAAGACGCGCTCCGTCGCGAAAGGTGCGTGCTTGCTTCGTTTTCCTTGCGGTTGGGCTTAGTTGTCGCTGGGTGCACCTTGCGGCTGCACTTATTCATTGTGCCATTACTCCGCTGACTCGTGTTTCTGCAGGGGTATGGCCGGTCGCGTCGCCCGCGAGTGGCCGTCAGAGAGCGAGGTGTTCTCGCTGGCGCCGTTGCAGGACGCCCCTTTGCACAGCGACGCCGTTGCCGTGCGTGACGACAGGGACGACGCGTCCGACCGCGCAGAGAGCCGGTCGCTTGCATCGGCGTCGACTGGCACAGACATTGCGGCGGCCGCGCAAGAGTAAGGGCGATTGAGAACTGGCATGTTACTTCTATGGGGAGAGTGCTTCAAAAGTGCCTGTCAATCTTTGTATAAAGTTGAAACTCGATGTAAGGAGGCCCTTCTACCTCATCAATTGAAAGCACGGGCGTTGCGTGCCCTTTGATCAGGCTAAGAGATCTCTCGCGGGCGCTGTTGTGTCCGTGTGTCGCACGACGCACCGCATTTTCCATCTCACAGCCCGCTTCACAGCTCGCTTTCCTCTCACACCGACACACCAAATACCATGAGCGCCTTTATAGGGGGAACTCCAGAGCCCGCCACATCTGCACTCACATCGCCTCACGCACGCGACGCACGCGACGCACGCACGCGCAAGCGGGAAACACGACACAGACGCAAACGCACTATTCACACATATTTCACACGAGGCTTCGCATGCGGCTGTCCGCGGTCTCCACGACCGGCGGAACAGCCACATCGCCCTCTAGGGCGCTCGTCGAAAGAAGCACCAGCTTGCGAACGTCGCTCCGGCACGCCGCGATTTCGCGCAGAGCACTCTCCAACACGCCGTCGAGCGCGAGAAGCTCCACCGCGCCACAAGGCGCAGCGCCGTCCCCGAGGGCGTTTCGGCCCGCGGCAATCTGCTCCAACAGCACGCGGCGCATGCGCAACTTGACGTCCGAACCGAGCAGCCACGAATCGTCGTCGGGTGCGCCCGTGGTCGAGGCGCGCGAGACGCCGTCGTCGTCTACATAACCGGCGCGGCAACGCAGGAGGTCGCCCAGAACGCCGCCAGACGCGGCCACCATCGCGTCCTTGATGTTCGTCTCGGGCGTGTGCGCCGGCATGCCCGTGCGGCTGCACGTGTCGCTCACGAGCGACGTGACGGTACGCAGGTCAATTTCCTCCGGCGGGTCCGTCGAGCCGGTGGAGAACAGCAGCACCTGCCGCGTGGACGCGCCGCCGCGCACGATCGTGAGCGCGCTCCGCAAGCGCCCTGCACCAAAGCCGAACATGGCGACACTCACGGCAAACGCCGAGAGGTACGAGTAATCAAACGACGCGTCGAAGGCGGCATCCGCAGCCTGCTCGAGGATGACCGCAAAGAACACAAAGATCGGAATGTCGCAGAGCGTCAGCGCAATACCAAACTGCGCCAGGCGCAGGCGTGCGCGCGACAGCACGGCCCAGTCACGGGGCGTGTTGGGCACCTTCCCGTCGCCGTCAAACTGCGACCACTTGCCGGCCTTGTCCTTCGCCCCGCTCGAGAGGCGCCGCACAGTGCGCACAGCCACAAACGACGACACAAGCATTCCGGCAAACAGCGCGGAATAGCCGCCAAGGATGCACGCGAGCACGGCCACCGCCGTCGCGTCGCGCTCCGCAATCACAGCGAGCAGGCCGACGAGCGCCACGCCGAGGTCCAGCCCTCGCAGCGTCGCGTCAAAGATAATGCGCCCGACAAACACCGAGCGCCTGTACCTGCCCGACGAGCCCGCCGTGTCTCCAAACGGGCTGCGCAGCGCGGGGCCCACCTGGCGCCGGTTGCACACGAGCGCCGCGCCCGTGAGCGAGACGAGCACGCCCAGCATCGCCACGAGGCCCGCAAGCACCATGGGCGACGTGCAGCGGCTCCCCGTCCACCCAAAACGGCAGCGGCAGTAGTACTTCTCCGTTTCGGCGTTCGGGTCGATGGCACACACGCCGTGGCGACACCCCTGCGGGCACCGCGGCACGAGGCACTCCCGCTCGCCCGTCAGCGGATTGTCGCCAAAAATCAGCCCCGACGCGCACGGCAGGACGACAATCTTCACAAGCTCCGAGCCCTGAAACGGCGGGTTGCGGTTGTCGTACAGCCGGTTCCCCGAGCGGACGGCCATGCGATAGGTGCCCGGCGGAGCCACGATGCGGAGGTTCGCAAACATCACCGACGCGTCCTCGAGGAACCCCCGCAGAAGCTCGCCCTCCACCTCCACCTCGTCGTCGAGGAGCTCCAGGCGCACGGCGAGCGGGCGCAGGGGTGACACAAACGTCGGGTTGCCGTAGCTGTCGATCGCCGTGATGTTGAACGCGACCAGCACATTTCCCGGCGTCACGCCGCGCCCCGGGGACGACACGCGCAGACCCGCGATGGGAGTAGCAAAGCCGCGCCCGCTCTCGTATGGCGACCAGTTGTTCGAGAACACGTTGCCAGCGAAGAAGGGCGACGACAGCGGGATGGCCGCGAGAGACATGACCCCGGGCGCAACGGCCGCCGAGTTGCCCACAAACGAGCTCTGGCGTATCGTCACGAAACCAGTCGCCAACAACGACGGGTCATTGCCAAAGTTCACAAACACGGCGCCGCCCGCGCCGTACGTCTGCTCTCCCTGGCCCGCCGTGCACAGCGTGAACGTCGTCCCGTTAATGTACACGCGTGAAGGGCTGCCGACGTACACGCAGCCGCCGTTGCCGGACGCCGTGTTATCTGCAAAGTACGAGCCCTCAATTGTCAGCGACGTCGTGTTGGAAGAGTCTGGGACGTAGCCGATCGCGCCGCCGCTGCCCGCCTGCGCCCACATCTTGGAAATGCGCGAGCGCTGCACGCGGATGGACGCGAGGTCGAGCACGTACGCAAAGCCGCCAGAGTACATGGCCGATCCGCTCTTGAAAAACGAGTCAGCGAGGGACAGCTGCGACTCGCCCGTGACCATGAACAGCCCTCCGAAGCCGCGCCGGGACACGCTACCCTCGACCGTCGACGACAGGACGCGCGCACGCACCTGGTCGCCCGTCCACAAGAACCCTCCCGACGTGGTCGAGGAAGACGACGTGAAGTGCGACCGCGAAATCTCAATGCTCACGCGGCCCGCAATGCGGAAGCATCCGCCGCGCATTCCAAACGTCTGCTCGGCGGTGACATACGACAACAGCAGGCGTGCGCGGGACGAGGCCGCGATGAGGCCGCCAGCCCCGCCGGGCGACGACGCGTACACAAACTGCGTGCTCGCAATGTTCAGCACCGCGTCCCCCGTGATCGCAAGCGCACCACCGTCGCCCGAGAACGAGACCGTGTTCGCCACGGAACACCCCGCGAACCTGCCTTGTCCTGCCTCCACAAAGTACGCCAAACCGCCGCTCGACTCCGAGCTGATGCGGTTGAACGTCGTGTCCGTCACGTTCAGCAATCCCGAGCCGCCCACGTAGAACGCGCCGCCAGCGCCGCCGGCCGCAATGACATCATCGACGCGTCCTCGCGAAATGTAAACGGCGGCCGACCCGTACACGGCACACAACCCGCCGCCGTCATTCGCGGTGATGTTCGCCCAAACCGAGCTCGTGGCGCGCAGCACGGCCGCGGACATGACAAGCGCAAAGCCGCCCTGCTGGGTTTGGGCGCCGCAGTCGCGGAAGCGGGAGCGACTGACGGACACGGCCGAGCTGTCCGCCATGACAAAGACGCCCCCGCTCTGCCTGCCCGTCGCGCTCGACACGTTCACGAGCACAAACTGCGCCGTCGAGTAGCCCACAGTGTGCAGCAGGGCGCCCTCAATCGCATCAAACTTCTGCACGGTCGAGGTGCTCACATACACAAATGACGTGTCCGACGTGCACGCGAGCGCGCCGCGACGGCCCGCGGAAGACGACGACATCTGCGCGTCACTAATGTACGCCTGCACAGTCTCGCCCGTCCGCACAATGGCGCCGCACGCGCCCGCATACGTGTCGTTGGTCCACGACGAGGACAGGTAGAGGCGGCTGTTGTCGCGCATATACGCCACGCCGCCCTGTCGCGGGGCGCGGCAGTTGGCAAACGAGCAATTGTGCGCCGTCAGCGTCGAGTTGAACGTGACGTACGCGAACCCGCCGTCAGAGTAACACAGGGAGTCCGCGACGGCGACGCCGTACATCGCGAGCGTCGACGCGTCCCCCACAAACGCGCCGCCGCCAACGCCTCCCACGGTTCCCGTGCCCGACACCACGCCGCGGTTCAGCCCGACAAACGACGCGTGCACCTGGTAGATCGTCCCGCCAAAGTCCGCCGCCGCGTTTCCCTTGAAGGCGCAGTTGGTGCACACAAACGCGGCGTCGTCCTCCGTTACGGCCACCGCGCCGCCCCGCGATGCCCCGTTGCCCACAAAATTCGAGTCGACGGCCTCGACGCCGCCCCGCACCCACAGAGCGCCGCCGAGTCCGGACGCGCGGTTCGAGACAAACTGGCACCCGCGGAATCCCGCGCTTGCGCCGTCCGCAACAACCACCGCCGATTCCGCGCAGCCCAAGAACGTGATGTTGACAAACACGACCTGGAAGCCGACGTCGACGAACACTGCGGGGGCGCCCATCGCCTGCGCGCACGCAAAAGTGACCGGCGCTCCGTCGGCGGATGCAATGACAACGAGCGTGCCGTTGAGCGCGGCGGGGAAGGCGATCGTGTCCGTGAGGGCAACCGTGTGGGGCGCAACGGCGAGCGAAGAAGACGCGTCAAAGCCGTCCAACGCGGACGAGAAAGAGGACGAATCATTCGCGTAGGTCACGAAGGGCTTTGAGAGACGCGAGCGCACCGCACGCCAATCCCTGCAGAAAGCAAGGCAAAGTTTGAATAAACGCCAATAAAAAGCCAATAAAAAGCAAAACGCGACCACAAAAGAAAAAAAAGAAAAGAAAAAAAGAAAAACCCAGGACGCACAGCGCGCACAATGGTACATGTGTTCGATAAATCCTCTCCTTGCGACAATGCAACGCACAAGACGCACAGCGCGCACAATGGTACATGTGTTCGATAAATCCTCTCCTTGCGACAATGCAACGCACAATAGCGCTGAGAGTACAAATTAACAACAGCGAAACTCACACATACGAGCACGAGGGTGCATGTCGCCGCGTGCAGACACAAGATGGCGGGCATGACTGTGCCCATGCGCCCGCAAGCAGCGCCAACAGCGCCAACGCGGCGAGAGCGGCCGACCGCCGCCGCCAACAACGTGCGCCGCTCATGGCGCAGTGCACTATTGCGCCGCCACTCTGCAGAGACTAAGTCGCGCCCGCGCGCCCACGCAGACGAAACGAGATGGATGGGGTGTTTAGGGGAAAAAAGAAGGAAAGATGCGTCCTCTACAGCGTGGTTTCTACGCAAAATCGGTTGATGCGTGTGTGGTGAAACATTGGAGAACGCGGGAATTTGATACGTACACACGCACACACACACGCACACTCCTCATTCGACCACTCTCTCTCGCACACGACCGCGGGCGGCAAGGCGTGACACTACGCGGCCATCGAGAAAGAGAGAGAGACAGAGGGGAAGCAGCGAGACGAGAGAGAGAGCACCCTGTGTGCGTGTGCGTGTGTGTGTGCGATTGATTGACGCCCCGAGAGCGAGGCGAGTGCGGTGAAGGGCACACCCCGTCTGTAATAACCGCGATTTCCATACAAATTTCATACTGAAACAGCGCCGTAATAAATCGCTTGAAAAGACCCCGAATGGGGCACACCGCTGAGTGGCGAGAATGTGTCACGTGATCAGTGGGCTGCCGAAGGCTCGCTTGCTCTTGCGCCGCTGTCGGCCGAGCTGCGATCTATGTGTGGCCAGTAGTGCCGATGATCTATGACCTGCGATCTATGAGGAGACGGTGCAACGGACACTCCAAGACGCGCACGCGTACATGGCATCCGCCAGCGGAAAGGAACGCAGCCCCTTTCTTTGAGCACATGCACCACTGTGGCTTACAGGGACCGAACATGAAACGAGCGAAGCACGAAGTTTGTGGAGAGCCCAGGTCGCTTTATGGCCCCCTTAGTAGGCATACTCTTTGTCCTCCCGCACGCACTCGTTCGTAATCTTGGCTGCCAATTTGAACGAAAAGGCGTTAATAACACCGCGATGCCATGGCGGCGGAGCAACGACATTTAAGTGAAACGAGTAGGAGGCAGGTGTTTGCAGTCTCCCAGTGGCACGAATAGGGCATACGTTTCGCACACACATGAGACACGCAACGAGCACTCACATCCCGGCGCCACGGCGTATTTCCGCCCGATTTGCGAGTTGCTTATCGAACAATTCTGGTCGATGACGGCGTGCGGGCACACAATGCTCCCCGAAATGTTGCACCTGACGCAGCGACAGAGGGCCCCGTCAGCAAGACATACCTACACACCCATACACGCGCGCACGTAAATGTATGTGCACGCGTGTAAAGGACAGAGGGCACGCGTGTAAAGGACAGAGGGCACGCGTGTAAAAGACAGAGGGCACGCACAGTGCACGCGCGTAAAGGACAGAGGGCACACGCACCCCTCTTTGATGGAGACGTAGTCCATAATGATCGAGTTGGCAATCTTGACGTCTGCGCCAATGGTGCAGTGGCGCCCCACCACGGAGCGCTTGACCGAGCACCGCTCTCCCACGCGCACCTGCTCGCCGATTACGCAGTCGTTGCCAATCTGTCGTTGGTTTTTCCGTTGTGCGCAGAGGGAAGAGGATGGATCGTTAGCCATCCATTGACGGTTATGCGCAGGGTGAAGGGGATGCATCGTTAGCAATCCATTTGAAGGGGACGCGCGCACGGGGGCCGTTCACTGCACTTGCTGTCCCACCTGTGTCTTGGGGTCAATCTTCGCGCTCGGGTGAATGTACTCGGCGCCCGACGCGTGTTTCTCGGTGCCTGCCGGGAACGCAAGGTGCCGGGGGATCTGCGCGACAGAGGGCGTCTCAGAGGGCATGAAGGGAGCAACGGCTAGAGGGGTAACAGTGCTTCTTCTGAGAGGGAACTGAGGAGGGAGGCAGTTGCCCACATGCGAGAAGTAATCGGCATACGCGCATAAAGAGATGAGAGAGGTCGGCATCGACTCCACTTAGAGATGAGAGGAGTGGAGACCAACCTGCTTGTTGATCTCGGCGTAGGACGCGAGTGTGTTGGCGCGCGCGCAGTACCTGTCCGGGGGCAGGGTGTGCACAAAGCAGCTGATGCCCCCATGGTGCTCGCGGTGGGAGCTGCTCATCTCCAGCACGAGGCTGTCGAGCTCGTCCATAAGCGCATACGACGCGAGGTCTGCGGTGGCAAGGATCAGCACGGTGCGGGTCAGCATGCGCCACGTAGTGCAAGGGTCGCGTATAACGTGCGTGCACGGCGGTGGGAATCGACAGCGTAACAAAGTAACGAAGGGACCATCCCGGAATGCAGCGTCATGCCAGTCAAAACAGCCACTACGAAATTGCGACGGCCAAACGGCGCAAACATTGATCGCACCCACCGATTTTCGCGTCGCGCGGGTTGCCGTCGACGCTCGCGGTGGACGTCGG
Organism: Pigoraptor vietnamica; assembly: GCA_943704525.1. Classification (NCBI taxonomy): domain Eukaryota; class Filasterea; order Ministeriida; family Capsasporidae; genus Pigoraptor; species Pigoraptor vietnamica. Next base: position 24,286 of record CALSCQ010001715.1, on the reverse strand, counting down.
ATCGTGTCCCGGCGTGCCCTCACCGCTCTCTCCCAGCCCACAACCGGCGGGGCGACCGGCGGGGTGTCGCTTGGCGAATTGCTTGCGGACGAGGTACGGCACGAGCTCCCCTTTGACGGCCGAGATGCCGCGCTTGTCGGCGAGGAAGTCGAGAACCCACCGCTTGAATATGTAGAGGTGCGCGTCCGCAAGGTTCGTCGTGATCGACAGAAGCGGGTGCCTGCAGCATGGTGCGGGAGGGAGGTGTTGGAGGGCGAGAGAGAGCAGGTGGGTACGTTCATTCAAGTATGAAGCATAGTGGTGTCTCGCCAGGATGCGTCGCAGTCGGCGGGGAATGTGTGCGTGTGTATGTGTGGTGTGTCTGTGTGTATGTCTGTGTGTGCCTCTGTGTGTGTGTGTGTGCATCAATGTAGTCGACTAATGTGCGTTGCCAGCGCACGTAGAAAAGGCTCACTGGGCGCACCTTTTGAGCACCGATTTCCGAATGGACAGCGCCTCCTCGACGTCCGCTTGCGGCGCAAAGAACAGCAGGCGCTTGCCAGACTCATCGAGGCCCACGTAGTCCTTCAGCCCTGCGCACCATAGACCATGAAGCATGAGGGCACGTGCGTGGGGAGGCGCTATACACGCGCCTGAGAGTGAATTAAGTAACGTCAACTCGCGTCTAAATGTCAGTGCGGCAATTGAGCACACAAGAGCAGCAACACACGGCGCGGGACATGCCGTAGTCAGCCGTGGCCTTCTTCTTGCCGGCGTCCGGCGCTGCCTCTGCGCTGCGCGGGCACACGAGGGCTGTGACGGTCGCATCGTTGATGCGGTGGACGTCCGCGACGTGCTGGAGGTCCACGTCCGTGATCAGGTCGCTGCTCACGACAATAAAGTCCGTCTGACAACGCACAGGAGTGAGTCAGTATAGGAACATGCGGTGCCGTTTCACGCGAGGCCAGTGGCCCCAATGAGACAACGCGCTGTTGAGCACACGCGAGCTATGAAGACGCAGTCCAGCATATAACGTACATCTGCACACGCACAATGACACAGCACGAAGCGAATCGTCAGAGTTCGCGATGACCATGAGAGGTGACGCACCTTAATCTTATCGCGCACGTCCCGCAGTGCGTCGGCGGTGCCCTTGTCGCCCTCGATCACGTGAATGTCGCGGTATATCTTGCCCTCGTACGACTTGAGGTAGTCGACGACCTCGCTCTTGCCCCCATCGCCCGCGCGCACAAGCACGAGGACCTCTGCACGCGTCCCAACGGGCGCCATCAGAGAGTGAAACAGTGGGAAAACGAGTCGATGCAATCGGCATACACTCCACCCTCGGGACCGCAGCAAAGTAAGAAAACACACTGAACGGCGACGCACCGGAGAAGCCCGCGTTTTCGAGAAATCGGAGGCTGTACCAGACCATTGGGCGGTTGGCGATGGGAAGGATGGGCTTTGGGACGTCCTCTGTGAGCTGCGTGATGCGGCTCCCAGTGCCGCCCGCGAGCAGCACGGCCTGAAACTCAGCCATGCTCCCCATTGTCGCACCGTCGCCAGCGCCCGGAAGCGATGGGTCGGGGTGTGTGTGTGTGTGTGTGTGTGTGTGTGTGTGTGTGTGTGTGTGTGTGTGTGTGTGTGTGTGTGTGTGTGTGTGTGTGTGTGTGTGTGTGTGTGTGTGTGTGTGTCTTGAGTGCGCGCAAAGGCCCTTTCCAGAGGAGGTGAACTGTTTCATGTGTGTGTGTGTCATGTAACACCCACCCTACAATGCAATGACGTAAGATCGACCCCTTGCGGATGTTGCCGTTACATCAGCACGTGCCATGTGGAGCGACCACACACACACACACACACACACACACACACACACACACACACACGGCCTCACACACATGAAGCGACCACCACCACGAAACACTGAAACAGACAGCACTGCCTTTGTCTTTCTTTATTCTCGCCCGGTGCGAGAGATCGTTCACACGCACTCACACATACACGCACGCACGTACGCACACGCACACACTCACACGCCCCACACGCAAACCGCAGCCATGGAGGCGTCCCACCTGTGCATGCGGTGTTCGACGCCCTTCGACGGCGCAAAGGCACTCGCGGACCACCACAAAGAGAGCGGGCACCAGGAGATTCACTGCGTGTGCTCCGCCGTTCTCAACTCGAACGAGGCCCTGAAGACGCACTTTGAGCAGCGCGCGGCCGCGGGGACGCCGTGCAAGGGGAAGGGCATCAGCTGCATGGTGTGCTTCATCCAGTACTACGACAAGGCCGCCTACCAGGCGCACCTCGACACCACCGGCCACGGCGCGCGCGTGGCCGCCAAGCAAAAGGGCGGGAAGCAGGCGCAGGGAACTGCATCTCAGCCGACGCAGCCGACGGCCACGCAGGCCCCCACACCAACACCCGCACCCGCGGCTGCGGCACCGGCGGTGGAGAATGAAACGCCGGTTGCGGCGACGACGAGCGCTGATGGGGAGCAGATTGTGACTCCGTGGGAGGTGCAAGCGGAGGGCGGCGTCGATTACGACAAGCTGATTGGTGCGTGGCGCGAATTGGCGTCGTGGATGGCGTTGACGCTGTCGTACACCCGCACGGCTCCTAGTGTCGACATTGTGCTCTCTCGCTGTGTGTGCCACGCGCGTGTTTGTGCGCAGAGGCCATGTTTGCTATAATGGACAGAAGCCATTCGATATAAGGGACGGGGCGCCCGTTGTGTCTGTCACGCCTGTTGTGTTTGTGCGCAGAAAAGCCATGTGCGACGCAATGTACAAGCGTCCGTCCTGTGCCCGTGTGCCTGTGCTCACTCACTCGCTGCCCCGCAGACCGCTTCGGCAGCCAGCGAATTACTCCCGAACTGCTGGCCAAGATCGAGCGCGTGTCTGCACGTCCCGCGCACCACTTTTTCAGGCGCGGCATCTTCTTCTCCCACCGGTGCGTCGCCAGTCACACTGTCGCTCGCACATATTGTGGTTGCATGGGTGTGCGTGTGTGCGCACAATGCCCTCCTCTTGCGCATATGGTACTTGCCTTTTTGCCAGACGCGCGCATACAACGCGCGCATCCATCGCACGGCTCCCAATGGCTTACGCACGCGCGTTGCACGCAGCGAGCTCGACCAGACGCTGGATGCGTATGAGAAGGGGGAGCCGTTCTATCTGTACACGGGCCGTGGGCCTTCGTCCGAGGCCATGCACCTGGGCCACTTGATCCCCTTCATGGTCACAAAGTGAGTACTGGCTGCGTGTGTGCGTGTGAAAAGGCGTGCAAAAGCGTGCGTGTGCGTGCGTGTGAATGTGTGTATGTGCGCCATGTGCTGTTGATGATACACTCGATTCGGTCGTTTTGCGTTCTATCCTTCAATTCATCGTTACATATACCCTCAAGTGCACACACAAATGTATTCACACACGCACACACACACACGCACACACACACAGTTACACAAACAATTCACACACACGCGAACACAATCGAACGGGATGGGCTCTCACTTCTCCCGTGCGTCGTAGGTACCTGCAGGACGCCTTCAACATTCCGCTGGTGATTCAGATGACCGACGACGAGAAGTTTCTGTGGAAGGGCCTCTCGATCGAAGAGGCGCACCGCCTCACGCGACAGAACGCCAAGGACATTATCGCGTGCGGATTCGACCCACGCAACACGTTCATCTTCTCCGATTTCCAGTACATGGGGTGGGGGCATGCGCTGTAGAGAGAGCAGCGGGAGAGAGAGGAAGAGGGGGGGGGGGGGGGGGGGGGGGGGAGTTGGAGGTCATTAATTAGTGCGTGTGTGTGCGCGCGTGTGTGTGTGTATGTATCCTGGCGCTGACTCTGCGTGAAACAGCGGCAAGTTCTACGAGAACATTGTGCGCATCCAGCGGTGCGTGACGGAGAACCAAGTGCGCGGCATCTTTGGTTTCGGCGACAGCGACTCGATTGGTGGGGGGATGCGCACAGCACGCAGCGCGCCTTCGTGGAGCTCACCCTGGCGCATGTCCGTTCACAGACGAATTGTCTGCGTACTCTTCTCTTCACTGCCTCTGGTGGTCACTCTATCACCACCCTACTGAGCTGGGTTTTCCCTCTTGTGTCTTTTAGGAAAGTACGCTTTCCCCGCCATCCAGGCTGCGCCGTCGTTCTCGAACACCTTCCCGCACATCTTCGGCGCGGATTCCAAGTTCAACTGCCTCATCCCGTGTGCCATTGACCAGGTGTGTGTGCGTGTGTGTTTTCTTTTTTCTTTTCTTTTTCGGGGGGGAGGGGGGGAGGGGGTGCGTGCATGCATGACGCATGCGCTTGAGTGGTTGTGTGTTGTTGACTCCGTGCATTCCCCCTTTGTGTTGATGGTTAGTAGGATTGTGTGAAGACTGCTTTCAGTGATTTGTTCATCGGCTTGACAAAGAAAGAAAGTATGCTTTTAAAAGAGAAGAATTCCCGGAAATGGAGATTCGAAATTTCGCTGTGCGCATATTTTACCGACGCTTCTTGCGTGCACCCCCAGGACCCCTACTTCCGCATGACGCGCGACATTGCGCCCCGTCTCGGCTACAAGAAGCCCGCGCTGTGCCACAGCAAGTTCTTCCCCGCGCTGCAGGGGTCGTCGACCAAGATGAGCGCGTCGGACTCGACGACGTCGATCTTCCTCACGGACAGCCCGGAGGAAATCGCCCTCAAGGTGCGCCGCGTTTGCTCTTGCTGTGCCCATGTGGAATGCGTGCTGTGTGGCGAATGCCTGCCCTTCCGTGTGGGATGATACACGTCGCTATTATACTCCCGTTCTCCCCTCCCCTCCCCTCCCCGGGCACTCATACGATAATCGTTTCCGCCCTCGCAGATCAATCGCTATGCGTTCTCTGGCGGACAGATGACGCGCAAGGAGCAGGAGGAGCTGGGCGCGAACCTGGACATCGACGTGCCCTACCAGTACCTCACGTTCTTCCTCGAGGACGACGCCGAGCTTGAACGCGTCGGCAAGGTGGGCGCTACTGCCGAAGCTCGCTAGCCACTGCATTAGGATGTGTCTTGTATTGCGGCGAAATGGGCTGTGCGCTTCCTGCATTGTCTGACTGCGTGCGTGCGTGCGTGCGTGCGTGTGCGTCCACAGGCCTACCAGTCTGGCAAGATGATGACGGGCGAAATCAAGGCCATTCTCATTCGAGAGCTGCAGAAGATTGTCGCCGAGCACCAGAAGCGACGCGCGCTCGTCACGGAGGAGGTCGTCGACCTCTTCATGTCGGTGCGACCGCTGGACCTGCCCTCGTTCTTCAAGAAGTGAGAGGGACGTGGAGAGGGGACGAAGACGGTGTCACTCGCCCGTTGTGACTAAAGTGTAATTGGGCAAGATCCCTTGTGTCACAGTGTGTGGGAACATGACTGCGCCGTGCGAAAGCTTTAACAATGAAAACGGAAGGTCGTCTGTGTTGACCCTGAACGAATTTAAATTAATATAATTCAAAACAGCGCGCAATATGCCAGTGGATGTCCCTCCGTTGACTCTGCAAAAAGGTTCGCAGAGTGCGCGCGACGAACGGATCACCAGTTCATGAACGAGCGGAGGCCGGGCAGCACGGCCGCGGCAATCTTGCGCTGTCCGGACGGCCCCGGGTGCCCGTTGCACCCAATGTCCTCTGGCTGCATCGCCGCCGTGTGCGTGACGTCCACAAAGTCGACATTGCGCTCAAACTGCGAGGCGACGGAGCGCGTGGTCGAGCAGCAGTCGCCGTTGCACATGGGCCCACACACCAGCACAATGTGGAGGTCCTCGTGGCGGTACGAATCGAAAATGTCGCGCACAAAGCCCTCGTACGCTGCGGTTCGAGCGCGTGAGATGCCTGGCTCTGCTTTTGCTTCTGCGCACACCCTCCACTCACAGGGCTGCACATACTGCACACACACACCTGCACACACACACCTGCACACACACACACACACACACACACACACACACGCACACACACACACACACACACACACACACACACACACACACACACACACACAGAGAGAGAGACCTCAGTTCGTGGCAGTCATAGGGGTTGATCCCCCATCGACTCAAAGAGAGAGAGAGAGAGAGAGAGAGAGAGAGAGAGAGAGAGAGATAATCCCACCGTGGAGGAAAAGGTCCGACGGCATCGTCGAGGGCTCCCAGAAATCGTTCGTTCCGAGGTTGATGACGACGACATCCGGCACCCAGGACAGCAGGTCCCACTCGGTGCTGTTGTCGGTGCCGAGCGCACGCTTCCACACGCGCGGAAGCGTCGTGTTCGTCGCAGGCTCGTGCTCGCCCCAATGCCTGGCGAAGTGTATGGATATGAGCGAGACATGCGGCACTCACACATTGAGAGCTTCGATTTTCCAACAGAGAGTGACGCTTCAAGTGAACTTGAGTTACAAGACACACCTCGCAATGCCATAGCCCGACCACGAGACAGTGTGATGCTCGGCGTCCACGGCGGCCGCGACGAGCGAGCCCCACGCCCTTCACGATTGCGAGAGCGTCGTCAGTACACGCCAACTCGAAAGTGATGAACATCAACCCCCTCGGCGAGAGATCCCATCCCAAACACAATGGAACGAACGCGTGGCACGGCCAGCACTTGCATTTATACGATGCGTCAAACACTCACATGGCATTGTTTTCCGTCGAGGGCGTGAATGGGCACGGCACCGTCACGGGGTCGTCGCCGTACCCAGTCGTGATGCTGTCGCCGAGAAACGCAATCCGCCGCCGACGCTCGCCGTTCCGCGTGCGCCTCAACACACGGGCGCCGCTGTCGAGAACAAGTCCGCGGAACGTGGCGGGACCGACGTCCGGATCCGTTCGCTTGATAATCGAGACGGTGTGTTCGACGTCGGGGTCGAGGCCGTCTGCGACTTTGTACACGCGCACGCCATCGCCCGTCGCATTGAGCACGCAGAGAGGAATGCCCTCGAGTGCGAGCGTGTGGAAGTTGAGGCCGTCTTCAAGCACGACGGACACGCTGGCGGAACCCGTGAACGTCGTCGAGACCGTCACGCCGGCCCAATCGAACCTCACACCCCATGCATCTGCCGCAGCCGCGGGCGCCCACCGCCCCTCCACGGAAGACGGACCCGCAAACAGCGGCTCGCCTTTGTAGGGTGCGCCCTCTTCGCATGCACCCAGTGGATCGGCACGCACGCCGAGTGCGATCAGAACGACGAGCAGAGCCGCGCGGAACATTGCGGCGATGCACTGCGGTCGGGCAACTGAATTGAAAATACGGCCGTCGTCGCACGCGTGCGTAGTTGCAGTTTGAACGTCTGCGCACCGACGTCGGCGTGTGTGTGTGTGCGAAAAACTGTTTCACAGCGTTCTGCACACGGGGTGTGCGAGCGCAGTTCGAGTGAATCTTTGAATCTTCTCTGCGCGTCACACACCCTGTTTGAAAACACTTTGCGGCAAGCAGCAGATACTATTAATAGGTTATAAAATCCATTTACCTCTTTAGGAATTAATAATGACATTTACCTATATGTATATATTTAAAGACTAAAATTGCCTAATTTCTTCGACAACGTCACGGCTGGAGCAACGTGTGTTTGGGTGTGAAACACAGTCCACGTAGAAAAAGTCTCCCTCTCTCTCTCTCTTCTCTCTCCCGCCATCGCATTCATCTTGGCGTCCTTTCTGGCGCGAAGTAGTCCTCCAAAATGGCGCTCAACACGCACATGAAGCAGTTCGAGAAGCACCTCAGCAACAGTGCGCTCATGAACCAGATTGAGCAGAAGACGGGCATCCCCAAGCTCTACGTGGCCATGGGTGAGTCGAAAAGGAGAGCTGCACGTGCACGTGCATTGCAGCAACATGCGCGGCTGTTCCGCTCCCGCCCGATTTCGCCTGCTCAATGAATCCTTTTGACTCGGATGTGTGTCACTGGACGCAGGCGGCACCTTTGTGTTCTGCTTCTCCCTCGCAGTCGGCTTTGCGGCGCAGCTGCTCACAAACCTCGTCGGATTCCTCTACCCCGCCTATGCCTCGTGAGTTCGTCTCTCCCTCGATTGTTCTTCTCAGAAGTCCTCTTCTGCTCTCGTGTTCGCGCCGTGTGCTGTTTTTGGTCCGCAAATACGACGCTGACCGCTGCCCACGCACAGCTTCAAGGCCATCGAGTCGAGCGACAAGAACGACGACACGCGCTGGCTGATTTACTGGGTCGTGTATGCCTTCTTCAACATTCTCGAGTACTTCACCGACACGCTGCTGCACTGGATTCCGTTTTACTACTTTGCCAAGATCTTCGTCCTCCTGTTTCTCATGCTCCCGTCGACCGACGGCGCGAACCTCGTGTACTACAAATTTGTGCGCCCGTACCTCCTCAACCACGAGACGCAGATTGACGGCGCGCTTCGCCTGGGCCGCAAGGAGTTCACGGAGGCTGCCAATGAGATTGCGCGCGAGGGTGCGTTTTGTCGCGTGTGCGTGCCTTGTGTGTGTGCCTGTGTTCTCATGCGCTCCGTTGCCTGCAGGTCGCAATGCCGTGCTGCGCGCTGGTGCTGCCGCCCTCGAGGAGAAGTCCGATTAAACCAACAGTTTGTTTCGGCATACACTTTGGTGCATGTCAATAGTGCTTGTTGTTGACGGCACCAACGCAGCACGCACGCGCACACGCACGCAAGCACGCAAGCAGAACGGCACTTACGCGTCCTTAAGGGGGTCGAGATATTGCATGAGCGAGGCATATCCGCACGCGTGCAACAGGCGCACGTTGTAAACCATCTGCTCGTCGATGCGCGGGTACTTCCAGCCGTACCACGGGTCCGCCTGGAGGAGGCTCGCGCCGGCGTACTCGGCCTCGTTGAAGATGTCCATGTAACCCTTGACGCTGTGCGGACAATCGAGCGTGAGGGAGTGCAAGCGACACGGCCGCAGCGGGAACAGGGTGGATCGCGGGAACGTGCCGCCGTAGGGACCCCACACGGTCGCGTCGTCCTTCCCGCGCATGTAGAGGTTGATGTCCATGAGCACCTCTGCCGGCTTGCCCTCGGGCGTCGTGATCTTCTTCTCGCACTTGATGATGCTCCAGTCCACGTGACAGTGGTCGCACTGGTGCAAGCGGCACACCGTATCCCGCCCCTTCAGAAACTCGATCAGCGCGAGTCCCTTGTTCCGAACCTCGGCCTCGCTCGAAGAGTCGACGTAAAGGTCGAGGTCAATGTCGTCGTCGTCCCAATACCCGCCGTGCCGCACCGCCCCTATCAGAACGCCGCCGGACGGCCACAATTTCATCTTGTTCGACTTCGCAAATTCAACGACGTCCGAGATGGACGCGAGGATTTCGTCGGTGTGTGCGTGCGGCCACACGGGTCCGCTAAGGGGGTACGACACCACCTCATTGCAGAAGCGCGCCGCGAGTTCGGGTTCTTTGGCGTGCAAGCGGTCAATCCACTCGAGGACGCGCTCGTTTTCGGCGATGGGGCGGATGCAGTGCTCCTGGTACCGCGGGAGGGCGGCAAAAGCGATGACGACGGCGGCGACGACGAGCAACGCCGCGGTGGGCGCATAGCGGCGCACGCAGCCCACAATGCGGGACGGCGCAGGCCGCCGATAAGAGGGCGGCATGTCCGTGCGCTCTCCCCCCAGCGACATTTACACGCAAGGCTGCCCTTGAAGATGACGCTGCCGTTTTTTTTTTTTTCTCAAAAAAAAAGATGGTCCGCGTGTGGCAGTTGCGGTCATTAGAATGTCCGGACAATAAGGGAGTATCCTCAATTCGAATATTTCGTCATGATATCGTCATAATGTGATCACGTGACTGACGACACCTTTTTTGTGTTTGACCGCCACAACGTTCACGTTATTCCAACGGCGCATGTCTCTGTTTGTAACTGGGAGTGCGCTTATACGTCTCTGTGCGTAACAGGGAGTGTGCGCGTGTACGTGTGTTAGTTACTGGGGCGGCGTGGTGGCATCGGTGCGCTGCGTGTATTGACATTTCAGACGGTGGGCCCGGTGGAGGCCATCTCAGCCATGGCGTCGTCTCTCACAAACGGGGCACTGCACGTGAAGACGGAGGCGACGGGCGAGGATGCGGCGCCTCCCGTGGGTACTGTTGCGGCGGCGGCGCTGGTGTCTGCGGCCATGCGGATCGACAAGGAGCTGCTCTGCCCAATCTGCCGCGACCTCATACGCGAGGCCTTCATGGCGCGCTGCGGGCACAGCTTCTGCTACCTGTGCATCACGCGCTACTTGGACACAACGCGCGCCGAGTGCCCGCAGTGCAGGAAGCCGCTGGATCGCGAGGGCATCTTTCCGAATTTCACGCTGAACACCCTGCTCGACCGGCACGCGGCGATGCAGCGACAGCTGGTGGAGGAGCCCGTGCGACAATTGCAGGGCGCCATCCAGAGCGAGAACTCGTGGAATGTGACGGACATCAACATGCTGCTGGGCGTGCTTCTCGATAAGAAGCGGCGGCTGGTGGCGGACGAGAAGGAAAGCGAGCTCGATGTGCTCGCCGACTTCCTGCAGCGGGCGAGGGGACTCAAGGAGGAGGTGCGGCGGCGCTGCGGGGTTATTGTGCGGCGGCCGGTGTACATCTTAAGACTGTGTGCGCTTGCCTTGTTGCAGCAAGTGTCGCGGTTGCAGGCGGAGCTTAACGCCATGTCGGACGATCTCGCGAAGGTCGAAGAGGAACGCGCCGAGCTCGCAAGGGCACGCGAAGCGGAAATATCGGCGGTGAGTGTGCGTGCACAACAGGAGAGCCGGATGTGTTCGGTCGCAAATGGAAGTGGGAAGTGGTGCAGGGCGCGCACAGTCAGTTGTTGATTGCGAAGAACGGGAGGGGGTTGGCGGTGATGATGCGGAGGTTGAGTGTGTGTGGGGGGGGGGGGGGGAGGCGGGTCGAGGATGCCTCAGAGCCCCTGCGCGTGACAGTGCCGTGCGACTGTGGCCGCCGTTTGACTCACGGTTGTTGTGCTGCAGACTGTGCCTGCGCTGCCTGCAAAGCGGCGCGCCGTCAGTGTCAGCGAGGATCACACGACGCGAATCGCAGTGCCCGTGAGGTGCGTAGGGATTAGTCCTATTCGCACGCATGCATGCACACGTCTACACCCCGCTGTTGCATGAGCACGCATGGCATGTGCACACCAACACATCGCCGCCTTCGCCGAACACATGCTGATATAACCTCTCTGTGCGACAGTGCGACGCAACCATCGCCAGGCTCTGTATTGCCGGAGAGCGACGGCGTCGCGGCGAAGAAGCGACGCGTCCACATGAACTTTGACGACCTGCAGCAGTGCTACTTTGACACGCGACAAAAATTCGCGCTGAGTGAGTGTTCGATCACACGCAGCTGCCGTGTCGTTCTCCTGTTGGTCTCTCGTCGTGCGTTAAGCAGCCCATCTGGCGCGCGCAGGCGGACATCCCGGGGAGGCCCTCTCTGTCTTTGGTCAGTGTCTCTCGAACTTCACGCGCTTCAGCAAGTTCCGAGTGCTCGCAAGCCTCAAGTACGGCGACATTTTCGGCTCCAACAACATCGTCTCGAGGTATAGTCTTTTTTGCTAGATTGGTTGGCTGTTCTTTTGCTGCTGTTGAGTGTTTGAGGGACAGCTGGGGGGAATGAAGTCAACAGTTGGACCTCACCGTCCCTCAACTCCACTCGCACTCTTTGTCACGTGCCCAGCATTGAGTTTGACCGGGACGACGAGTTTTTTGCGACGGCGGGCGTGACGAAGAAGATCAAGATCTTTGAGTATGAGACGATCATGCGCGATTCGTCCGACGTGCACTATCCGATGCGGGAAATGGCGTGCCAGTCGAAGATAAGGTGGGTGTTACCGTGTACGCGAGCGCTGTTCTTGTGTTTGCGTGCTGTTGTTGTGACTGCGTGTGTGCGCTGCAGCTGCGATGGTATAGAGTGCAGTGCATGAGTGCGTGTGTGCGCGTATGTGCCCCAGTGGACTGTTGCGTGATGGGCCTCCCATGCACCCCCTCATCTCACACCCCTTCCGCGCATCCGCGCAGCTGCCTGAGCTGGAATTCGTACATCAAGTCGCAAATTGCGAATAGCGACTACGAGGGCATCATCACGATCTGGGACGCCTACACGGGGCAGAGCGTCCTCCAGTTCGAGGAGCACGAAAAGCGCGCGTGGAGCGTGGACTTCAGCCGCACGGACCCCACGCGACTTGCCTCCGGCTCCGACGACACGCGCGGTGGGTTATCCCTTGGCTTTCTCGATCGTTTTCTATGGGAATGGCATTGGTGGTCGCTTTCATCGATCTGTGGGGAATGGGCGCGTGTGTGATTTGCGGCGAACGACGCCGGCGCTTTGGTGTGGCCTCTGATCCTTGCGCTGTCTCCTGCGCCGTCTCGCAGTGAAAATCTGGTCGGCGAATCAGGAGCACTCTGTCGCGACCATCGAGAGCAAGGCGAACATCTGCTGCGTGCGCTTCAACCCGGGGAGCTCAAACCACCTCGCCTTTGGATCCGCAGGCACGTGCACCGTGCCCGTTTGCCTAGCTCTTTTTTGTCTGCGCAGCGCCTCTCGATTTAATGTGCGGATGCGTCTGCTCGTCGTCCTCGTGTTTGGGTCGTTGTGTCTCTTTTTCGGGCTCTAATGGTGTTTGCTGTGCGACGCAGACCACCACATACACTACTACGACCTGCGCAAGCTGCGCGAGCCCCTCTTCGTCTTCAAGGGGCACCGAAAGGCCGTGTCGTACGTGCGGTTTCTCAACTCGGAAGAGATTGTCTCCGCGTGAGTGTGCTCTCTTTTATTTGGCCGCAGCTGCCCGGTTGCTTGGCCGCGTGGAGTGCATGGGCTGTGCAGGGCTCCACTCTGAGTGTTCGTCTTGCGCTCATGATACCCATGTATTTCTGCACACTGACATATTGACATCGTGCACAGGTCAACGGACAGCTCGCTGAAGCTGTGGAACGTGTCGCGAAGTGAGTGCGTGCGAACATTCAGTGGCCACGCGAATGACAAGAACTTTGTGGGCCTCACGGCGAACGGCGACTACGTGGCATGTGGCTCTGAGAACAACGCCGTGTACGCGTACTACAAGGGCCTCTCGAAGCCGGTCGTGAGCTTCAAATTTGGCGCAGGAACCGGGCAGGCGGTGGGTGAGCGTGTGGGGTGCATTGCTGTCTTGCGGATGTGTGCGTAGTGCGTGCGCGCGGATGTTCACCCGTGTGTGCGTGGTGTGCGTGTGTGTGTATGTGCTGCGCGAATGTACATGTGTGCGTGTGTGTGCGCTGTGCGAATGTACACGTGCTCGATACATCGTGTTCACTTTCGAGGGTCGTAGGGCGAGGAGGGCGAGGACGAAGGACAGCAGTTTGTGAGTTCTGTCTGCTGGAAGCGCCACTCGAGCATACTGCTTGCGGCGAACAGCCAGGGCACAATCAAGGTCATGGAGCTTGTATGAGCCATAAAGTGTGCGCCGTGCTGGATTCGGCGTGTTCACACGGCGCGTTCTCTGAGGCCCTCTGTAGATTTGCAGAAGGGAAAGAATGTGTCTATGCGTACGTGCGTGCTAGCGTGGGTGTGTGAGAGCCAATGTCTGCGCGTGTGCGTGTTCCGTCGGAGTCACGTTCTGTTATCGGTTTCTGTGTGTCGTCTCGAACTCGTTATCCCCCAAGCCCACGTGTCGCCCTGCATGCGGGGCGTGAGTGCGCCGTGTGAACTGGTGCGTCAGTCGGTCTCGCTGTGTTATCGGCTTCTATGTCGTCCCGAACTCAATTGTTCGCTCAAGCCCCTGTGCCGCAGCGCCCTTCATGCGGCGACAATTTCATGGAAATGCGACCTCTCTTCCCCCCTCAGGGGAGCAAGTCGGGGTCTCAGGGACCTTTCTGGGCCCATTGTGACGTGCTGTCTGAGCGACTAAATAGGAAATCGCGCCGGGCAGTGCGTGGGTGAGTCCACTTTCGAACAATCCCGCAATACGCCCAGGCCGGATCCCCTCGTGAACGCGTGCCGCAACACCCGGGATGCGGAACATTCGCCGACTATCCCAATGCCCACTCGGGTGCATTGCTCAATGGGTCACAGTGCGTCACGGTCCAAACGGACGAGTGAATTTTTTCCCACTCTGCCCTCTTGGGGCACACGTGAGCCCGTCACGCGATAGTGTGCTGTGCTATAATGCACAATAACTGAATGCGGCCCGGAACTTTCCACTGGTGGGAGTGATCCTCGGAACCTTCCATCACCCTCATGCGGTGGGTCATCCACCAATCAGAAGCTGCGTACGGCCGGTAACAGTGTGATTTTCGCCATCCCCGAGAGAGGAGAAACAGCCAGTGCGGCTGAACTGGGTGCACCGCCGCTCGGACACTCGTGCACTTCTAGAGCGTCGTCTTCGCCCTTCTGCCAACGGACGAAACAAAAGTCGTCTCCGTATTGGGGCGCAATGCGAACTATCCCCCCGCTCTCAGACAGAGCCGAGCAGGTTTGCCCCGGCAGGGCGCGGCTCGCCGACGCGGCACTGCACATCGCTCGTGCTGACGCACACTCGTTCGGCACTGCCGGAATCTATAAAAGGCGACCATCAGGCGATTAGAAATCATACAACAACAGGCCAGGCACGCGAAGTCTTGCAAGCAAGAACTGCCTTGACGATTACACGCGCTGCGCCGCCGATGAGTCGGAGACGGGCGACGGCCGAGAACAACAGCGAATCGGAATAAGGAGTAGTACGCAAGCCGGGCACAGCAATGAGTCGCAGGTCCCGCCAGAGCGAAGAGCGGCAGCCGCAGCCGCCGGCGCGGCGTGGGCGCCCTCCCCTGCTGCAAAGGCAGCTGACGTTGTGAGTGGACTGTCGTTAGGCCCACTGCATGTGACTGATTCTGTGTTCAGTTATTGGTCCGAGGCTCGTGCATCTGCAGGCGGCGCATACTCTCGGGTGTTAAATTCTGTCTCAGTGTTCACTGTTGGTCTCGACTGTTACTCGGCGGATAATCGGTCCGCCAGCCGTTGACTTATGCGCGCCGTGTCATGTTGTGGATAATATGCCGATTCGGCAGATCCGCACACGTCAGGTCACTCACGCGTGCTTTACAATATCGGACGCAGGGTCCTCGCCCACCCCGACGCGCTGCTGGGTTGCCTCGACAATGGTACCTTCGTCTACGCGCGCGACATTGTGCATTGGGTCACCGACGAAAAGGGCGTCCATTGCATCGCATTTCCCATTGTGGACGAGCGCCTTGGTGAGTCCCCTGTGCGAGCGCTAGCGCTTGTGGCAGAGCATTATTATTAGGGGTTTATGCTTGCAAACACGGCAACCACCGTCTGCGAAGGCAAGACTAGAGAACTCAAGGCAATAATGTATCGCCACGTCCAACCATGCCGCTCGCACTGCCAGTGGCACTGATGGCCCACGCGAAACACTGCAGGCAGGGATCTCGTTCGGTTCGTGAACTCCTTCCTCGAACGGATGGGCGCGAAGCCATTTGAGGCCGCGACATTCGAGCACATTCTGCGCAACGTCAGGCAGTACGCCATGGACACACGCGAGACGGGATATCTGTACGCGAAGGAGGTGCACGACGGCGACCGGTACCTCCTGTTCGAGGTTGTCGGGTGCGACATATACGAGGTCAACCCGTACGAGGAAAAGTGGCTTCCCATCACGCGCCTACCGGACAGCCGCGGAGACGGCAAGAACGGCGCCGCACCGCGGGTCAGGAGGGCTTCCACGCGCAACGGCGTGGGCAAACGCAAGCTCC
Organism: Pigoraptor vietnamica; assembly: GCA_943704525.1. Classification (NCBI taxonomy): domain Eukaryota; class Filasterea; order Ministeriida; family Capsasporidae; genus Pigoraptor; species Pigoraptor vietnamica. The sequence continues at coordinate 8,593 of CALSCQ010001715.1, read as the reverse complement.
ATTCTCCGAAAACGGCGAGGGCCAAGGGGGCCACCCAGAAGACAGCGCGCGTCAGGAAGGATACGAAAGCGACGACCAGCAAGCGCAAGCCGCGGCGTAAGATTGGCGACGAGCTCGTGGCACAAGTCAGCATCACTGCGGAGTGCAGCGCAGCCGTCCACACGGTAGGTTGCCGATTAATTGCGGCTCAATCGATGAGTGTCACTTCCTAAACGTCCCGTGTCCGTCCCAGGCCGATCGCACGGCACAGCTCACCGAGACGACCGCGCATGGGAGCGCCACCAACGGTCAGGGCCCACGCCACCCGGCTGACCACGGTGCGAACGCGGCCCCCGTCTTCTCGCAGGACGCCTGGGCCGCGCGCGGCCAGTTCCCGATTTCTCTCGACCCACGCGCCGACCCGGAACGTCGCATCGCGAGCGACCCGGACACAAGTCAAGTGAACGCCCACGTGCCGACAAGCGACGCGTACCCTCGAGGCGCATGCGAACACGGCGCGGACGCGGCCCACACCTACTCGGATGGCGCGGGCGGGGTGCACATCGACATGTCGACAGTTCTCGCGATTTTCGCGAACGCCGACGTGATGCTCAGCGCCGCCCATTTCCCCAACGACTTCCATACCGCCGACGAGGTCCACACCGCCCCACAGGATACTGACTGCGAGACACTCTCGCAGTCGAGCTCCCTTCTTGCCGAAGCGGGAGATAGCGAGTGCGCGTCTCCCGAATCTGCGGACGAGTATATCTCCTACCTATTCGGGACGATCGACAACCCGTGGTCCGGCCCCTTCCAAAGCAGCCCGGACGTCGACGACGAGGTGCCTCCAGCCGCATGGTACGACGGGCACGTGAGCACCGAGCAGCACGCCGCGTACTACGAGGCGGGCGGTGTGGCGCGGCTTATCGCAGCGTAGTGACCGACCGGCCCGCAGTTATCGTCGGGCAGCGGCCACCGTCAACTGTACAGTTTCTTCCGCAGTTTCTTCCTCACGCAGATTCCAGCTTCAGCGCGTCGCGTTATTTAAGCAGAATGTTAGCGTCGTATAATATATGCATGGCGTTCGAGCACATTTTCCGCCCATTGTCGCCGCAAGTGTCTAGCCAAGAAGGTGCCAACGAGTCGACGGCAGGCGCTACACGCTCGTCGCAGACAAAGAGGGCCGCAAGGCGGCACAAGACTGATCGAAACACAGAGAGCACGCACACCGACGCCCACGCACACACCTTGTCGCACATGGAGACTCCTTCTGCCGCAATTGCTTCATTGCTCACAGCTCGTCCTTCTTCAAGCGCGCCGATATTCTCTCCTGCGCATCGCCAATCCCAAACATGGCGTCGTGCAGCGCCACCTTTTCGCCCAGCAGAACCTCCAGAACAAGCGCCAGTCGCGCGTCCACGGGCGCCTTCCCCGACTTGCGAATGCGCGCCAAGGCCACAGCGTCGTCCTGCACAGCTCACGTGATTAGAGGCGAACGAAAAGACAGGCCGATGCCGGGACCTTCATCGTCCGAAGAGTGCAGGAAAACAAAATACGACGGAAGGAATGGAACCCACTGGGCGCAATCACATATACATATGGGCGAACATGTGACCATCCTACACATTCAACCACGCACGGGAGAGACACTCACCACAAAGGGGACCTTGTAGGCGGCGAGCGATGTCTCCAGGTGCGCCCACAGACACCGCTGCGCGCAGGCTTCCTCGCTGTTCTCGAGGGCCTCGTCCTGCGTATACGCACGAGTGGGTCAACACAGCACCATTTCAGGTCTGTAGTAGACGAACATGCCCGAAGAAGCAACACGCGGACGCATGTGGGAGACACGAACCTTCAGGATGCGCCGTTCCGTTTGAGCGGCGCGGGTGGTGAGGCTCTCGCGCGACGCACAGCGAACGCGACAGAAGCGAATGAGGTCGAGGTCCACGCCGCTGCCAAAGCCCACGCGGAATTCGTCCCTATGGGCGCGCGAGCACGCTTACGACGGCGCCGAGTGCACGCGACACACACCGCACCGCGCAATAACACGTACGAAAAAGCGCAACGCTGACACAAAAAACAGCGGTCCGCATGTAAAGTCGCCCCCATTCACAGTGAAGACCGAGAGCCAGCAAGTCCCATCACCCACTGGTGCAAGAGCCCAATACGCTGGAGCAGCCCCTCGCGCAGCTCTGCGAGGCCGTCGCCATCGCCGTCGACATCCCGCGGCGGTCCCGTGACGGCCACGTCGTGGGCCGTGCGCGGAAGCACAAAGCCGTAGTCGAGGAGGAGGCGGCTGTTCGGCTTCCACGTGGGCGGCCCGTAACTCACGAGCACCTTCGGGAAAGAGAGGGAGCAGGGCGCGAACTGTGTCACAATAGTGCGCGGATGCGTCCGACGCACAGCACAGGCAAGCTCTGCTTCGTGGGTCTCTGTGAATTGCTCCCACCTCTGCGCCGCTGGGAATGTTGCGGGTGGCGCGGCACACGAACCCATTGCCGGCCATCGCGCAGTCCGTGTTCAGCCGATCCGGCGCGCCCGTGTTGAGAAAGTCGACAAACGGCACAATCACTGCGCGCACGAACGGGCGCAGTCTCGTCACCAAATTGACGTGGATAACGCACGCGCGGCCTGCAGAGCACACAACCACTCACCCGACCTCGACTTGCCGTCGATTTTGAGCGTGAGAGCGCGGCTGCGAGTGACAGCAAACGCCCACCGCAGGGCGCTGTTCGTCACGGCGCCGGCGAGTGGCGAGTTCTCGCCCAGTTGTGCCCTAATGTGCCCTGCGCAGCACCCAGAACGGACACATCAGCTGGACGGGGCACAATAAGGATGGCGCATCGTGGGATCGGCACACAAATGCGCACCAAAGTATGTCGCCATCTCCTTCTGCCGCACGCCGATCCATTTGTGGAGGACGGACGCCGGGTCCACAAAGTCCTCGGTGTACTGCGACGCAAACGACGCCGTGCGCGACTCGCCCGGGAGCACGCGTGTGTACGGCGCCCAATGTGCCGACGCGTTGTGCCGCTCGGCCAGCAGGAACAGTATGAGGAAGGCGTCGTCGCTCTCAAGGGTGTCTGCGTGCGCAGCGGCCGGCGTGCGCTGCGTGGCCCCGCGCAGCACAAACAGCGACCCCGGCACCTCGATGACAACTTCCCCTTTCTGGTCGCATTTCGAAATGAGAAAACGAAGAGGGTCGAAGCACTGGCGCACTCTATGCACGCACACGCACACGCACACGCACACCCGCACACCCGCACATACCACTCACACATAACTCACACGCCTCACACATAACACACACACACACACACCACACACACACACACACCACACACGCGTTGTCATTCACCTTAAACGGCTTGCGCGTGAACACACCCGCGCCGATGGCATCGTTCACGTGCTTCAGTTCCACGGAGGCGGCCTGTCCCCCGTTGGCTGCAAACCACGCCGCGCATGCGTCGAGGGCGTCCTGGGTGCTCTGCGCGGTCGCGTGTGCGCACGCAGAGGCACACGCCGCAAGCAGCACGGCGGCGCCGAATGTCCACCCGCGCGGACGCCCCATGGACGGAAGAGGAAGGGCCCCTTTGACAGGCCATGCCATGGGCGCAAATGGAACAAGCGTGGAATTAGGGACGCCGCGCGCAGTTGAAAGACGTGCGTCAGCTGTTGGTGGGTGGGTGTGCAAGCATCGTATGGCGCAGGGTGGGTGTTACCGTGCCGTGGGTGTTCTGGATTGGTCACGTGACGCGCGGAAAACAGCCAAACGGAACCGAGCGCAAACACACGCAAACCGAAGCTGTGCGATTCGCCGCTCGCGTTTGCGCGGAAGTTGCGCTTCCCTCACTGACAGCGCACTGTACTTCCAACGCGCTCTGCCCTCGTGTGAAGAGGCTCCGTGTCTAGTTACTCTCGCAGCGTTGCTACACATCTCTCCCCTCGTCGCCCGTGTTTACCGCCAACCGCAGCGCCCCCTTACCCGGGGCATCTTCGCCCCGACATGGCCGAGGAGTGGAAGCACGCGAGGGACTGGCTCGTTGCCGCGGGGGTCCTTGGCGCGGGCTCGGAGGCGACGACGCCCGACGCGACCGCCGTGCAGTTTGCGTTTGCGCTTCAGGATGGCTATGTGCTATGCAGTCTGCTCGAGCGCCTCGTCCCCGGCGCCGTGCCCGTGTTGCACCACGCGCCCACGCTGCAGGTGCGGGGAGTGCGCGCGTGTGTGGCGTGTGTGTCTGTCGCACGCGTTGCGCTGTTATCGGAGTGCGAGTGACCCGTGCTGACCTCGGCCACGCGCAGTTTTTGTGCTATGAGAACATCAACAACTTTGTAGAGGGCTGCGCCAAGCACCTCGGCATAAAGCAGTCGGACCTCTTCCAGGCCGACGACCTCTTTTACGCCACCAATTTCGAGAAGGTGCGTCGTGTGCGGCACTCAATAACCTCAATAATTGTCCTCTTTCGGTCGCGTGTTTTTGCCGATTCACACAACGCACCCCGTTTCGCAGGTGCTCTTTGCGCTATGGCGTGTGTCCGAGTCCCGACAGGCCATTGCGCTTGGTCTCGCGCCGATCGTGCACAGGGAGGTGAAGGGGCGCGGGGCCTCGGCGGCGACGGCGGAGGAGGAGTCACTCTACATGAACCTGCCGTCGCTGCTCGAGCGCTCGCTCTCGGCGCGCCAGGATGCCTACGCGCACCTCCGACCGGACGAGATGTACGGGAACGTGGAGGAGTTTTACGACAGCGTTGCGAAGGCGCAGAAGGCCGCGGCCCCTCCGCCGGGCGTCGACAAGCGGCGCTTTGTGCTGACGGAGCTGGTGGAGACGGAGCGCAGCTACTGCGAGGACCTGCGGGTGCTGTGCGACATTTTCCAACCCGCCGTTTCGCGCCTGCCGTTTGTCACGGCGGATGACTGCGCGACCATCTTCTCGAACATCCCCGAGCTGCGCGCGCTGCACCTTCGCATGCTTGCGGCGATGGAGGCGGCGCTCGCGTCACCGGCCAACGAGCGCGTGGGCGCGGTGTTTGTGGAATCGGCTGACGAGCTGCTCAAATATGGCCCGTACTGCGCGAACATCCCCGACGCCGTCGCGAAGGTGCACCAGCTGCTGGACGACGTCAAGTCGCCGTACACCGAGGCGCAGCAGCGCGAGTTCAACGTGGCACACAAGGAGGCGAAGCGCGCGGCGAAGACGGGGTTTGCGCTGAACGATCTCGTCAACGTGCCGATGCAGCGGATTCTGCGGTATCCCCTCCTGCTAAACGTGGGTTGAGGGCGCTTGTCGGCGCTTGCTAGACACTCCGGCGCCACGTTATGTGTGGCAGTGCATTGCTGTCTGTTAGAGACATCCGCGGCACACACACGCGCACAGTGCTGTTTGTTGAATGTCGTATGTCCCACCCACTCCGTTGCCTTTGCCGCAGGAGCTGATCAAGTACACATCGACCAAGCACCCCGACTTCCAGGGCCTCATGAGCTCCCTCGCTGCGATCAAGGACGTCGCCGCATACATCAACGAGGCGAAGAGGGACAGGGACAACTTGCGCATGATCGAGCGACTGGAGCAGCGGTGCGTGCGCGTGCGCGCCCGTGCTTGTGCGTGCTTGTGCGTACGTGTGTGCATGTGTGCGTGTGCGTGAATTCCTGTTCTGTGCGATATTTCACTGACATTCTCTTGTCTTCACCCCTCGCTCCGTATGCCACGCGCGCAGGCTCGACGGTTATGAGGTCAGTGCTTCCTTTCGCATGAGCGCCTTCCTCGATTTGTGCGAATTCTCGAACTAACTTTGCGCCTGATGTGTTTGCAGGGTCTTCCGCTCAAGTCGTTCGGCAAGCTCCTCAAGGACGGCGACCTCAGCGTCCGCCTTCCCTCGGAGAACAAGATCCGCCCGCGCTATCTCTTTCTGTTCGAGACGGCGTTCCTCGTATGCCAGCCCAAGTCGAACCGCTACGGTCACAAGGAGACGATCGGGTTTGGCGGCAGCGCGATTGAGGACGTGCCGTACGTGCAGGGCGAGCAGGTGCATGCGTGGGCACTCCGCACACCGCAGGGCGTCTGCTCGCTCTACGCGAAGAACGCCGACGCTAAGGCCAAGTGGATGGCGGCATTCAAGAGCGCAGTGACGTCGAACATGCCCGACGCCCACTGCCACAGCGAGGAACGCCCGGCCGCGCGGCCGCACTCGTACAAGCTGACGACGTACACGAAGCCGACGTTCTGCTTCTCGTGCCGGTCGCTGCTGTGGTGGGTGCGACTGCCGTGGCGGTGGCATGAGTGTGGGTTGGTCATTCCGGTTGAGTGTGTCTGCAATTGAGTGCGTGCGCCTGACCGTTCACTCCGCTCGCAGGGGTATCATCAACCAGGGATTTCGCTGCCAACGTGAGTTCAGCCATGCCACGTGGCCCTCTTTCACTGCTGCACCTCCTCGCGTGACACCGGACCGCTCCTCCTTGCTTATTTGCGTACGTCCGTAATTCGCGCAGAGTGCGGAATCGACAGCCACAAGAAGTGCATTGCGCTGATCACCGGCAACTGCGGCGACACGGCGCCCGCCACATCGCAAAAGACGGGCCTGCAGACACCGCCGTCGAAGCAGAAGCTGGACCTCTCGGGGACGATGAACGAGCCCAAATTCCGAGAGAAGCTCGGGCAGAGCCTCAGCACCATGTCGCTGCAGGCGGCGCAGCAGCAGCCGCAGGCCGCGCCGTCGCAGCCGGTGGTCCCCAAGCGCCCCGTGGCGTCGAGTGCCCCGGAGCCCGGTGCGGTGTGTGTGGCGCTGTATCCGTACGACGGCGGGCGGGGCGACGAGCTCTGCTTCTATGCAGGCGACGAGATACGCGTCATCGACACGTCAAATGCCGTGTGGTGGAAGGTGCGTGCGCGATGCCTCTATAATTTGAGCCCCAGCGCACATGCGAACGCTCACTCATCGGTCAAATCACCAGGGCGAGCTGCGGGGCGCCGTTGGGCTGTTTCCGTCGTCGTATGTGCAGCTGGTGGCGGATGAGGCCAGGTGCGTGCTGGCTTGCTGTTCACGTGCCGTGCGATGCGCGGTACTTGTAGTGGACGCTGAAGCTGATGTGTTTCGCCACGCGCAGGAGAACGGTGCCACTCGTCCCTGCGGCGTCGACCCGCTCGCAGCCGTCCCACCCGCCCGCACCCCCCATGATGCACCAGCAGCCGCGGCCGCAGCCCCTGCCGCACGCAGCAGCCAACGGCACGCAGAACCGCAAGTCCGATCCCACGCCTGTTTCGCCGACGAGCGTGTCGCAGCCGGTGGAGGACGACTATCTCACGCCAGACGACGTCAACCGCCTTCGCATGACCCGCGTCGTCGGCGCGGACTGGAAGACGAAGCCGTACTTTCACGGCCTGCTGCCGCGGGCGGACGCTGAGGCGCGGCTTCTGAGCGAGCAGGTGGGCACGTTCCTTGTGCGCGAGAGCGTGACGCGCGCGGGGGAGTACACGCTGAGTCTCAGGTGGGTGCCGCGGCGCACGGTGTGACCTCTGCATGGTCATCCCTTTCACGAGGCCATTATGTACATCAGTATGTCTGGTCCATTCCTGCATGGCCACCCTCTCACGTGACTGTCGTGCCCTTCCAGGAGCGACCAGGCCGTCAAGCACATACAGATTGGCGAGCGCGACGGATGTTACTTTCTCGCGCAGACGCGCCTCTTCCCGGGCATACCGGACCTGATCAACACGTACTGCGCCGAGATGCTCGACCAGCACTTCCGCGACCTCCACTTCACGCTCACCATGCCGTGCCCCCGCCAGGCGTCGAGCGCGCAGGCCCCCGCGGCCCCGAACGTGCAGGGCGCGCGTGTGGCGCGAGCACTGTACGCGTTCACGGGGCAGAACGCCGACGAACTGTCGTTTGCGGAGGGCGCAGAGATCACCGTGCTTGAGAAGTTTGCCGACGGGTGGTGGAGGGGCGAGCTGGGCGGCCGCCGCGGCGTGTTCCCGGGCACGTATGTGTCCGAGCTGTAAAATATATTGGGCACAACACGTGACCTCACGTGACTTGTAACCCTCACCATGCACCTGCACAGCACTGCCGGATTTCGCGCTGGAACCCCTGAAAGAGCCACTCGCATCCCCGCCGCTCACCGCAGGCACTTGTCACCCACGCCAGCGTGCGACAGTCGCGTGCCGCTCATTGAGAGGCGCACGTCCACAGCGGCCGGTCCGTTCCCCTGTCGCAGGCGGGCACGTCGACGCCCGTCCCTTGCGCGGCACCGCATGCTCAACGTCACCGCGGCGACGCACTCTGCCCGCACCGGGCGAAAGGGCGCCATGTCCGTGCAGGCTGCAGACCGCCGCATGGTGGTCGTGCCGCGGTGGGAGGGCTTTCTCTTCTCCACAATCTCGCCGATGATCGCCGCCGTCGCCACCAACCCGTTTGACGTCGCAAAGGTGCGCGGGTCGTGAGCCTCTGTCTTGGTGTATTTATGCGCGCCCATGTATGTGGAAGTGCGAGTGCGCGCGCGTGTGTGTGCATGTGTGTGTGTGTGTGTGTGTGTGTGTGTGTGTGTGTGTGTGTGTGTGTGTGTGTGTGTGTGTGTGTGTGTGTGTGTGTGTGTGTGTGTGTGTGTGTGTGTGTGTGTG
>CALSCQ010001714.1:0-10510 GCA_943704525.1 Pigoraptor vietnamica | reverse complement strand
AGCTGCAAATGATGTCCGCGCTCTTCTTTAGTGACCAGCTGCGGTGCAGGCTCGGCTTGCCGGCCGTCAGATCGCTGGTTCGCCCGGGCACGCCCGGCTTCCGGTTCGCGGTTTTTCCCCTGTTTCCACGCGCGCACTTTATTTTCCCATGCATGGCCCTGGCCAGTTTAATTTTTTCTGTTTTCGGCCCATTAGCGCGCGTCTTTTTAGCCGGCGTCTTCACTTGACTGAGCCGCGCCGGCCGGCAGCCGGATAAAGTTTCTAGTTTCCAATTGCCGGCTCCGGCCACGCCGATCATTAACAGCCCGATGCCGACTACGAAAATGCAGTCCGGTAAAGGACCATCCATCACAGTGCCGGCGTCGGTCCAACTGACGTCGGTCAGCATGGTATGTGCTACAACTAACTGTGCGTACTGACACATAAGGTGGTCATCGCTTTGGAACGGTTGCAGTAGAACCGAGAGCGTTCCGGCAGTGTATCCGGCGCCGACACTGATGCTGACTGACCCATAGTTTGACGGCACGGCAGTGACCTGAAGCTGGTTACCGGAGGTAACATCAGCAACCTGCCGCCTCGTCATGCAGTACAAATTGTAGCAGCTTATGCTAAAATATAGCAGTGGTCTCTCTTCGTGTCCCTTTCTGTGTTCCGCGTGCGCGTGCCAAGAATGGACGCGGTCATTGCGGCGACTGTCGCTGTCGCAGCGAGCGCGTCGGCATCGCTGTCACCCACTGCGGCGCCTTCGTGGACGACGAGTGCGACGCCATCCCCGGAACCCTTTCCTTTTACTCCTGACGACGACGACACTGCGAACACGAGGACTGTTGCCCGCTTCACGTACGGCTTTTATGCGGCCGCTGTGTTCACGACGGTCGTTGTTGCCATTGCCACGCGCCGCAGACGCTTTCGAACTGATTTATGGGGCGGCGTGCCTGGAATCCCAATGTACGTGTGAAATGCACGCGCTCGTGTGTATGTGCTGTGTGGTGTTTGTGTGTACGAGTGTGTTCGTGTGTGTGGGCGCGCACGATTGTGAGCGTCTGAGCATGATTACGGGGTTGTGTGTGTGCGGGGCGTGTGTGCGTGTATGCCTACTGCGAGCGCGCGCGCGCGCGTGTCGTGTGCGTTAAGTACGTGCACGTATACTCTTGTCTCACACCCCTTTGTCTCTCCTCACTCAGCCCGTTCAATTTTTTGGAGGGGCGCTCCAACAGAGCTGCCGTTGCTGCGGCGTACGGCGCCATAGCAAACACCATCTTCCAGGCACGTGGTGGCCACTCGCACACACTAGCGCCACGTGCGCACATTCGCCTTGAAACAGCCACACGCAGATAGAGGGAAAGAACACACACACACACCACACACACCACACACACAGACGCAACACACACACACAGACGCAACACACACACGCACACACACACACACTCACACACACACAACTCTCATCTAACTACAACTTCGCTTCCCAGACGTACCGCAATTCGGCAGCGGAGTTTGGCGGCTCCCAATTCTCCCAATACCTTCTCATCGTCGCTATGCTACTTGTCGCCATCATGTACTACCCCGTCTTCCTCTGCATCAACCGCTCCAAGACGCTCCTCGGCGCTGCGCTCGGCCTCGCCCACGTGTGCGCATTCCTTGCGTTTCAGCTGTGGTCCGTCTCTTTCTACGACGCCGTCGACGTCACACTGCGCATCGTCACGTCGATTCCGACGCTCGCGTCCCTTCTCACGCTCACAGTCTTCTTCGCCTTGTCCCTCCGCGATGCGCTCGTCGCTGTCCGTGCACACTCGCGTGGAAGCCACTCCGTTTGGGAGACCCTCGTGATGGAACGCGACGACAATCCCGACGCGGCCGAAGCCCCCTTTGCGCGCGATACTCTGTTCGCATCCACCGGTTTACTTCACAGCGGCTGCGCAGAGCACGTGAGGTCGCTGTTGCGACCGGCGCGTGTAGACGTGAGCGTCGGCGTATCGACGCGGCCTCAGGGACGGGAACAGATAGTGGAGGAACATAAACGAAGGGCGCAAGGCAGCTCTGGTAGCGTGTACGGTTCGCTTTCGGAAGCGCCTGTCGGTGTCGAGGGGGGTTCGACGATTGCGGGCGGGACGCTGATGCGCATGCAGTCGTCCGTTGTGTGGCTTGTGCGCAAGGTGTATGTGCCGGATCCTTCCTTCCGGTACTCTGGGCGGCAGATTGCGACGGCGTGGACCTCGACGCTCATTCTGTACGAGGCTTTTGCTCTGACGATTCAGCTGTCGATGAATGTGTCGTCCTTCACGAACGCCGTGTTGGACGCGCTGAGCGATGTGAGTGTAGCACGGGGGCGTTCGTGCGCACTAGCACACGCTTACCACGACGCGCATGCATGCAGACACTCTCCACGTGTACGCACGCACACGCACATCTACGTCCGCCCACCGCATATGCCTGTCCCCTTCATACACACTGACACACACAAGACCCCCCCCCCCCCCCCCCCCCCCCCACACACACACACACACACACACGCACGCGCACACACACACACTGTTGCAACCAGCATTCACGCACAATGCATACACATGCACTCACTCAAAAAGTGCATTCAAAGCGCGCTTGTAACTGGGCGGCATGGACTCCACTGATGCCGAATGCGTGCGCAGGCGCCATCCTCAAGGGTGCCAACTTGGAAGAGAGCAACATGAACGCGGTCAACCTCCGCGTGGCGTCCCTCCGCGGAGCCAACCTGCGACACGTGGCACTCCGCGGTGCAAACCTCGCCGGTGCCGACCTCCAGGCAAGTAGCGTTACTCGCCGTGCACTACGTTTCGCGCCATGTATGCTATGGGTAGATGCGCAGTCGCCAACGGCATACCCTGATTCCCACTTCTTGTGCTGTGAATTCCAACGACGCGTGCACATGCCGTGCTGACGTCGTCCACACGCCAGGATTGCGACATGACCGGGTGCGACCTGCAAGACGCGAACGTGCGCGGCAGTAACACGGTCGGCGCCGTCTTCCACGACCTCCCCACTCTCGTCCTCCTCTCGCAGACTATGTACACGCGGGGCAGGGGCGCAATAGACGGATGAGAACCACATTGCGTTGTGCGAGTCCGCATTCTGTATATTGCGTGAGGCATTGTGTGGCTTGTGAGAACTGCGACGGTTAGCGGCACCTGTATTGTCACTAACTTGAAGGTCAGCAAAAGACTCTTCGCCTCTTTACGTGCTCTCTGCGTCAAACACGTCGCACAACCGCAATTGGACCGATGCGGACGTGCGAGCCCTCGCGCCCTGTCTTGCGCGGCTAATTGGTACTCTTTCCGACGGCGATGCACCGAGCTCCATTGGGCCTCCCACGACACGCGCGCACCCTTCGTCTGTGGGTGACGGCGCGAGACTTAGCCGCGCCAAGCGCTGCGTCCACGGGGCAATGCGCCTGTCCGCTCGCTCGCTGTCGAGCGGGCTCGGCGTTTCGTCGCCGAGCGAGTGGATGCCCAATTTTCGCGTCGTCAATAGCGATTCTTCGCCGGGCATGGCTACGCGACGCGCCTTGTTCGTGCGCCACGCCGAGAAGAGAGGGACGGACTGTGGCCCGTAGTTCGCGCCGTCGGCGTCATCCTCGCACGGGGTCGGCGGTGTCGTGCGCTTCGTGCTATTGTCAGCCGTGCGACCACTCGGCGGAGGGCGGTTCTCCTTGTCTGTGGGCCACTGCCGCGGGCCAAAGAGATCAGGCGAATCGACTGCACATGCGTCGTGCGGTTGCAGTGCCGAATAGGCCGGTTGCTCACGTGATGTCCCGCCCCAAGGGAAGCTCAGGCGTACGTCCGGCACTTGCGCACCGGTCACGTGGTCGCTCGCATTTTCCGTTTGGCCGCCCGTTTGTTCTGCAGCGCACTCGTAGCGCAACAGGGCGCTGTCGTCGAGCATCGCGGCGAGGTCATCCACGGCCCCGAATCCAGACACATCCGCTCCGTCCTCACGTTCGCGCGCCGCAGCCCTTTCGCGCTCGTACGGCGAATCGGGCGACGAGAGGCCGTCGTCCGGCGCTTGCGTCAGCGGGTCTTCACAGGCCATTGCGCAGCCCATTGCACAAACCTCGTCGCCGAATGACATCGCGTGCCCACTCGCAGCCATTGGCGATCCGCCGTCGGCACCCGAGCTCTCTGTAGTCATGGGCGCACTCTCACAGGTTGCGTGCGAGTCGTCCAGAATGCACAGCACGTCCGTGAGCCTTTCGCCCACGTACGCGGTCGTGTCGCCCCACGCCCTGCTGCTCTGCGTGTCGTTGCCCAGCGTGCACACGGACGCATCGCCGCACAAGAGAGTGCGACGCCGCGGATAGGGCATGCCGCCGACCGCAGCCCATAGTGGCGTCAGCGGGGACGATGCAGGCCGCCGCGCCCCGCGGTTCGTTTGAACAACGTGCGCGGGCGATTCGGTGTGCGCCGATACGGGCGCAGCGTCGAGGGAAGTCTCGCTGTCTCGGAGCGGGGAGCTCGAAGCCGGCAGTGCTGTCGACGCAGAAACAGCCCCACATTCTGTGGCGGATGTCGCGCTGTGTGCGGACGTGTCATTCCCATCGATGGATTGCACACTCTCGCTTGCAGAAGGGGACGAATTCGCCGCAGCGGAAACGGATTGCGAGCTGTTCATGATTGCAAGCATGCGCACAATGTCCTCAGATACGCTCATGTCGACGTCGTTCGTGCGCTCGACGGGCAGTTGTGCGTGTGCGTCGCCGTCAAAGAGCGGGACAGGGATGACGTTGGGTGCCTGCGAGTTGCTGCGGTCATGCCTGCGAGAAAACGAGAGGGTCAATTGAATAATGTCGTGGTGCTGAAGCGCTCGTACACACAAGTACACGTCGGCGCACACGCACACGCACATGCACACGCACACGCACGCAGACGCAAACATGGACGCAGACTCACATGCACATCAAGCATGCTCCCCAATAAGAATTGCACGCATTTGCGCAACACACACCATTCGAGTCCCGCATCTCGCAAGCGGTCCGCAATCGTGCGCATTCCGTGTTCCCCATCCACGGCGCTTATCGACACGCACACCCTCTCCCTCTCTCTTTCCGACTTCGGCGCAGAAACCGCCGCTCTCGGCCGACCGGCGCCTAGTCTCCTCCCTCTCTGCGCCTGCGCGGCCGCGCACACACGAACTTCTGCGACGCGCGAACCCTCGTCGTGTGCGCCAATGCCCACCCCGGGACCATGAGTCGCGCTGCCAAAATAGTTCCTCTCCGCTTGCGAGTTGTCGGCGAACCGAAAGGCGAATTCGCGGCCCAACAGGGCGTCGGACACGGCGTCCCGCAGCACCCTCGCGGCGCGTGCGAGAGGGAAGGCGTGGACAAGGTCGGCGTCGAAGGGGGAGCGTCCGCACAGCACGGCGTGAAGTTTGCTCGCGGTGCACCCGAAGAGCGCGTCTGCAGTTTCCCCAAACAGAACGACTGCGCAGATTGCAGTGGGGATTAGACCGCCTCGCCACGCAGTGTGGGTCAGTGTTAGAGAGGTGTGCGTCGTGTTCGTCCGCGTTTGTGTGCGCGTGTTCGGTTGAGGTGCATGCACGCAAAGCGACTGCACGTGCGTGTGTATGCGTCCCAACGGAGCCGCGTACCGTCGCCAGAGCCCCTGCCATCGGTGACTGAGAGGCACAGCCGATACCGCCACTCGCCGTTTGCGACAGTGACCAAGTTACCACACCCCTCGCAGCGCACGACGCGGCCGTCCGACTGACGAAGCGACTGGGGACAGGGAGAAGGATGCATGAGACACGAACAGAGCATATACATGCACGCACACGCACGCACGCACACACACACACACACACACAGACACAGACACAGACACAGACACACACACACACACGACAGCAGCACATGTCGCCAAGTAAACACACCTTTGCTTCAAACTTCTTGTGACATTCTCTGCAGGCAAAATAGTAAACGCTCCCGCGGACGTTGACAACGGTACCGAGGGTGCGTCCAAACCCGTCCCGATGCGAATTCATCGTTAAGAGATGAGTCAAAAGACGCGAACTTTCCCTTATGCTGCTGTCTGTTTCGCTACGTCAGCGCATAGAGAGCAAGACCGAGGGGGATACGGGGCTAGAGGCGGCTGAGCATGAAGAGCAAATTGTCGTTGATGTAGCTGTGAGGTGGGAAGCACCTCCACAAAATTTTCAAATTTGAATTGGCGATGTTACCTGCGCCGTCCGGTTTGCCTCAGCACCTCTATGCTGTAAACTGCACACACGCAAACACAGACGTGTCTCACACACACGTCGCGCACACCCTCTCTACAGCCATGGCCGCGACCGCCAGGCGCATTCAACGCATATTGGGACACATTGCGGTGAGAGGCTGCACATCACGACATTGCAATCACAGGCGCAATGGAATTGTGTTGAATCCTTCTGCGATTACTGTTCGCTTAGGCAACAAGCGGTGGACCGCGCGCGTCCTACTGTGCGAGGCGCGTGCACACGACCCCATCGTCTGCTGCGCATGCCGCTGTGTACGCCACGAATGACGACGGCACTCCCGCCGTGCGCGTCGAGACAAACGGTCCCATTGCGACCGTGATACTCAGCAGACCCCACGCGAAGAATGCCATCGACCGGTGTGTGCATGTGTGTCCGCGTGAGCGCCGTTTACTCTATTTGTGTGAGTCACTCTGAACGTGCTTGCGTGTTCGTGTGTGTGCGAACCCCTCGTGACTCGCGGCGCGTCACTCTGATCGTGCTTCGTGTTGGCAGGTGTGCACTCGAGCGAGCCCCTCTTGACTCTTGCTCACGTGTGGGCTTCGCAGACCGACAGCGCAGGGCCTTGCGGACGCCTTCCGTAAATTCGATGCCGACGACACGCTCTCCGTCGCCGTGCTGTGGGGTGTGTGTGGATTGTGATTAACGCGCCTGTGCTTATCCCGCGGCACCTTGCGTGCGTGCGAATTGCCTGTGTCGAATGTTTTCACCGATAGCCATGCCCCCTCATGCGCGCTCTCTTGCTATCCCAACGCTTCCCAAGCACACACACTCAAATTGTTTCTCGCTATCACATGCACGCGCTCACAGACACTCTCGGACTCTGTTGGTCACACGCTGACACACTCACACTCCCTGTGTGTGCGACAGGCGAGGGAGGCACGTTCTGCGCGGGCGCCGACCTGAAGGCCGTCGCACACGCGGCGGACAAGATCAATCGACTGGAGAGCGACGGCGACGGACCCCTCGGCCCCACGCGCATGCAGCTGAGCAAGGTACGCACGCGGACACTGACGCCGCGCGTGACGCTCTTCTCCCTTTCTCGTTTTTCTAGTGGAGTCAATGGACACACGTCTATGATTTTAATCTCCCTTTTTTCTTTGTTGTGCACTTCCTTCGTCTCTGCGCCATTCACACACTTGGGACGCAGCTTCATGCGTCGACTGCTTCTCTCTCGCACTTTATACGAACCGGCATAACTGTGTGCGGACATCGCCAGACTGGGGGCGCTCTCTCACGCGCACTCGTTGGCGAACTGTCTATGATTTATTCTGACCCGACATCACACGCACACTCCACGCAGCCCGTCATCGCCGCTGTGTCCGGATACGCCGTCGCCGGCGGCCTTGAGCTTGCGCTGTGGTGCGACATGCGAGTGGCGGAGGAAGACGCCGTGTTTGGCGTGTTTTGCCGGCGTTTTGGTGTGCCTCTCATCGACGGAGGCACCATTCGCTTGCCGCGGCTCATTGGGCTCAGCCGTGCCATGGACCTCATTCTCACGGGGCGCGCCTGTAGTGCGACCGAGGCGCACGCTATGGGACTCGGTGGGTGCAAAGTGCGGTGTGCCTTGTGTATAAGTGCGCGCGCGCGCACGTGTGTTGTCATACAACTGACCCCTAGCATGCCGCCATCAGCGAACCGACTCGTGCCGAAAGGAAAGTCTCGCGACGAAGCCGAGGCAATTGCGCGTAAAATTGCCGAATTTCCGCAACTGTGCATGCGCGGCGACCGAAAATCGGCACTTGAGAGTGAGTGGGGAGAAGAAGGTGTCTACAATGGCAGGGCCAATTGACAATGGCACGTGCGCAGATGCCTTCGGACCCCCCACGCTCACGGAGGCACTCCGTGCGGAGTTTGAGATTGGCAAATCGGCGCTCACGTGGGAAACGGTTGCCGGTGCGAAACGCTTTGCAGAAGGCAGTGGGCGACACGGGGAAGGAACGCGCTAACGTGCACAAAGTTTCAGTTAACGGAATGAATAAGCTTTTACGTGCAATGAGTTTTGGCGTAACGCCAGCTCTATACTTTGAGTTTGAAGATTGAAATGACCGTCAATTTGCTAACCGGTTGGTAAGATTCGATAATTGTGTCTCCTGAGGCAGACAATGGTAACCAAAAGAGCTTCGGCCGGCCGGAAGACCACCGTCCTCTGTGCTCCCAAAGAACTGATGGGGTAAAATCGGCATCGCATTGCCTACCCAGCACGGCACGGCCGCCAGGATTGGGTGCGTGGCAAACATGGCTCGATCTGCCATGAAGATGCCGGCGAATGCTGACTGAATCGATGTCTGCAGAAAGTGACACTCCGGATACACCATCAAACCACCAGCGCCAGTGGCGACACGGCAGCACTGAAAGCCGGCTGTACCGACGCCACTGTGATCAACCTGTCAGACTGTGTGCCGATGTCATGGCCACAACCACGGCAGGCGGCCCGTGCTGCACACTGGGAGCGGAGGCCAGCAGCTGCCACTGACTCGGGCGGCCAGTCAAATATACCGACTCAGTCAGTGACTGCCAGCCAGGCGCCGGCCGGGTGCAAGTCAGCTGGCCACTGATCTGTCAGTGTGAACTAGCTGATCCATTCTGCCGGCCCCAGCCGCCGACCACTGGTTCATTATCAGCCACAGTACCATCAGATCGGCAATAAGTGAACGGATATTCTCGCCGGGCGCTGGAAACCGGTCCAGTTTAATCCTGAGCCAGTCAGTGCCACAACTGCCGCCCGACTGTGCAGCCCGTTGGACAGCGCCGGCGCCCGGGCCACCAACTCAGCCGGCTGTCCAGGACTGGCCCAGCCAGCGCAGTGCCTGACGTTTGGCCACTCAGCCATCTGACTGGCCAGGCGGCACCATTCAGATCCGAGTGCACGCTGGACTCGGCCGGCTGCCGGGCCTCGCCGGCGCCAACGTTTGGATGCTGTATGCAACTACACCACCTGCCGCCATGCTGGTCGTGCCAAACACTGAGCTGTGCCCACCCGAAGTCAGGTTCAGACGCAGCTGGCGGTGGGCCGGCGGCGCCGCGCAGTCAGTCGCCGCCGGACCAGGGGTACTCACGTGAGTACCCCTGCGCCGGATGCGCCGGACTGTCCCGACATTGAGTTATCCGGCAAATACTCGAAGCACGTGACGGCCGACTGAGTGGGCTTGGGATAATCCGGCCCTGATCCCAAGCGGGGGTGGGACGGCGCAAACATTGGCCAAACATCGGGCCAAACCGCCCGCAGGCTGAGGTTGACTAATTGCTGTTGCTGTGTCGGCCGTCAGTCGGCATCGGCTGGGCAAGCACATTTAAACGCCACGCCGACGAAAACAGGATCAGCCGACGGCCCCGGCCCCAGTGCACCACACGCACGGGAAAATGGCACCTTATAGCTGCCTCACAACGAAGCCGATTTTTCTCCACAATATTGTCACGGACGTAAACGTCCAACCGATCGAGGCCGCAGTGATGAGCGCCGCCCAGATTCGCGGCCTTGTTGTGTGGCCGCCGGCAACAGTGATGCTGCCGCCATGCGCCACCCAAGACGATTGGAGAGAAGCGTTGCAGCAATTTGTGAACGCAAATGCCGATGCAATCAGAAGGGCAAGCGGCTTTACGGTCATTGTCATCGCGCACGGCGCTGAACCCAGCAGGTGAGTCCGCGCTGGCAGACGAGGGATTATGTTGCAGTGCCCAGTGTGATGCCGGTCAGTGCCATCTCAGTCGCTCTCGGACCGGGTGTCGGCTGACAGAGGCAGTTAGTCCCGCTCAATGTCTGTCAATGCCGTATGGCCGGCGCGACATTCGCCATCCAATCCAGCAGTTCAATATCAGTGTCACTGATGTCGTTGCGGCTGACTTGTGCTGTGATAACCGGCGAACTTGAGTTGCATTCCCTGACACGGTTCCCATCCACGGCAGTGGGCTGCTTCAGCTATTTCCCGCAGCTTCCTGGACACCCGGGACCGCGACAACTTCTCGGGATGAGCTCATGGATGTCATCAACGAATGCACACCCGAGACGTGTTCGAGCCACTTGATGCTGTGTGCCTGCTACTCGGCCGCGTACTCAAGCTCGACGGGAGCTGAGACAGGTCGTACCGAGTATACCGGCATCGACTTCGAAGCAACTACGGTTCAGAAAGCTGCAAATGATGTCCGCGCTCTTCTTTAGTGACCAGCTGCGGTGCAGGCTCGGCTTGCCGGCCGTCAGATCGCTGGTTCGCCCGGGCACGCCCGGCTTCCGGTTCGCGGTTTT
>CALSCQ010001713.1:0-15114 GCA_943704525.1 Pigoraptor vietnamica | reverse complement strand
GGGGGGGGCTTAATACATGAAGGGACACAAACGGACTGCGAGTGCAATGCACACACTCACGCACAAACAGATACACAGACACGGGCAAACTGAGATATATTCGAATGCAGACATACACACATACACGCACACTAACGCACACTCAACGTACCGACGGGGAGGTCGCACTCCTCAAAGAGGACCTCGCCGCTGTGATCGGACATGGGAATGCCCGAGAGCACAGTGTACGTCATGCGGTGAGGTGCGTCGAACGAGAGGATCTCCTCGCGAACAGTGAAGATGGCCGCCGTCGTAATGGCGCGGATGCAGCCGGTGCCGTTCTTATCAGGCGAGCCCTCCCTGTCGCGGAAGGGGGGTGGCACGGTCAGGCGCGAAGTCGTGGAAACAGACCACAGACTTGTTGGAAGCAGACTGACAATAAAGTCACTCTCCCATACACGCACCTTACACCACATACACGTACTCACCACGCACCGTGCTCAGCACCACACACACATACGCACAGACTCGCACAGACCAGTCTGAAAATAAAGTCTCTCTCCCAAAAATATTTATAGACACACACCTCACGTCCCAAGTACACATACTCACCCAAAACACGCCATACTCGTGCACCACACACACACGCACTCAAGCATGCGCGCGCGCACACATATATATGCCCACCCACGCTCACATTAGCAGGACACGCCAAGCTCTTACTAGCACTGACGTCCAGCAGCCCACGAACTTCACGTGAAACACGTAAACACCTACACACAACACAAGCAACAAACGGCACAATTAAACGCGTTCGTGCAATGCACACAACCCCCACTTTTCGAGCGTGACGCTCCCCGCCGCATTCCACTGGGGCCATCCGCAGTGGTCCGTGTAAAACTCCCACACGTCCTTAATGGGCGCGGCAACGACGACCTCCTCGCAGATTTCCGTGTGCGACATGGCGGGTCACTTCCAACAGACACTCGCAGAGGAGAGTGGGGGAGATTATTTTGTATAATGCGGGCACATGACGAGGAGAGAGGCCGATGGGCTCATTCGGTGTGCCCTCAGATGGCCGGACACGTGTTCGTGGTAACATGTGAGTCGGCCAGGCGGAAAGACTAACAATTTTTTTTTTTTTTAATGCCACACGCCACACACACTACCACTGCGCTGCTTTGAAGCACAAAAAATGCGTTGCTCTGCTTGTGCATTCGCGCACAACCGAGAACACATCGCATGCAAAGTATGGGAAACAACGTAGTAGCGACCCGGGCCGCGGTACGGCTGCCAGTCAGCCGGCAGTCAGCCGGTGGCAGCAGAACACCGAATAGTGACGACATACCAAACGTACGCAATCGGCGCATTCATTTCCGCGCTCTTCAGACAAAACCGCCTGCGAGTGCGTTGTCTATGCATTGACGATGAACCCCTGATATGCGAACTGGCGCATTCATTTCCGCGCTCTTCAGACGAACCCAAACTCCGCGAGCTCGTCACTCTTCACCCGCAGCCACGCCTTCGCGTCCCAATCGCCCTCGTCCACCGCCGCGCTTCGAATCATCGCGATGCCCCTCGCCCTGTCACGTGCCACTCCCGAGCCGTCGTAGAGGCGAAAGCCGGACTTGTACATCGCCCCAAAGTGGCCCATCGCAGCCGCCCTCTCCCAGAGCGCAGCACCCGTCGATTGGTCATGTGGTACGCCATGGCCAAAGTACAGGCACACGCCGAGGAAGAACATCGCTGTTGCACACTCGCCGTTCGCAGACGCCAGGAGGAGAGACTGCGCCGTGTTACAGTCCACCTTGGTACCGATGCCCATGTAGTGGCAAAACCCCATCTCGAACGCACGCACGGGGTCGCGTTCGTCGCCAGCGCACAGAAGGAGAGACGCACTCGCTCCCGCAGCCTTTACGTGCCTTTCTTTCTCCGGGATTGCACGACCGCCCCACTCCCGCAGATTCAGCACGTAGAGCGACAGGTGGGCGCGCGCCTTCTCCAATTCCGTCGCACCGTCGTCCGCGAGGCCCTCTTCGAAGAGCTTCCGCGCGCGCTTGAATTGGAACGGAGGAAAGTGAAACGCCCTCACCGCGCACTCGAATGGGCGCAGCACGAGGTTTCCCGCGGGAATGCGCGCCTCCACCTCCTGGCGAAACGCGGCGTCTTCAAAGTACATGCGAGTGCACAGCGACGACAGGCGGTACACGCGCTCGTGGCGAAGGAGGCGAAAGAGATGACCGCACGTCTTGGCCAGCGCGCCCTTCTCACGATTCGTCAAATAAGGCAGCACGTGGACGACAATCAACTCGGGTGGGAGGGTATCGAAGTTGGGCGGAGCAAGCGAGAGCGAATCGAGGGAAGGCACAGTGGCCTCTGCGCGAGGGGAAGCGCCGTCGCACATGTTGGAACCCGCTAAACGAACGGAGAGAAAGCGGGATGCAAGCTGCGATGGGTGCGACGCGACAGTAAGATATGCGGGCACTTTTGTGTTTGCTGTGCAACGAACGCGTCACAACAGTGAATTTAAACGACGGAAAGGTCGTTTGCAAAGGAAAATGGGCACGCACACACACACGCGCGGCACACGCGTGCGCACAGACACACAGACACACACACAGACACACACGCGCAGACATACTGACACACACACACACACACACACACACAAGAACACACGCACACACGCATTCATAAACACACACACACACACAAGAACACACGAACACACGCACACATAAACACACACACACACAAGAACACACGAACACACGCACACACAACACACACACACACCCACACACCCACCCACACACACACACACACACACACAACAAAAGGCGCAACTCACATGCGTTCCAAAAACGATGCAAGTGTCTCGTTTTGCACAGTTGCCGCTTACGTAGCGCTGCCCCCAGTGAAGACGGTACCGATACTGCGACGGAATTTTGTGGTCAGGTGGGAGGACGGGGTTTCAACCCCGACAGTTGGGATCGCAAATAATATCCGCCCCAGTCCGTACAGTCGGCACTCCAGCGTAATCAAAGGGTAACTCACACCCTATAAACCCTATATTACAGATACGCGCTCCGTGTGGAGTGTATGGGTGCGCGTGAGTTCGTGCACATCCCGGTCTGCCTGGCATGTGCCGCCGGGTGGAAATTGTGTCGAGGTGGACGGGAGGCGACCAGGCCCATAAGGACTTGTTACCATGAAGGCAAACTTCTTCTCACGCACTTCGTCTGAGCTCAGTCGTTCCGTTCATTTCATTCTCCAACGACGTCGTCGTCGGCCACAAAGCACGCCAGCAGCCCGTGCGACGACCCCTCGCAGTCCTCGGGAAGGCCCTTGCATCTCGACGCGCTAAACTGCACCGACCGAGATATGAGCAGTCGCAGCGAGCGCGCGGCTGCATTCACCGCAGCAAGGGGATCAGCGGGCGCTTCCTCGCCCTCCGCCGGCACTTCCGAAATCGCGGCTTCGAGATCCCACACGCGTATTGCCTTGTCCATTGAGCCGCTCGCCAGAAAGAGCCCGTCTGGAGAGAACGACACGCAGTTCACAGCGCCGGCGTGCCCCTCGAGCGCGAGAAGCTCCGTGCCGTGCGACACGTCCCACACGCGCACGGTCCGATCGCACGAACAGCTCGCAAGCAGCATGCCGTTGGGCGAGAAGCACACGCAGGTGACCTTCGCGGCGTGTCCGGACAGCGTATGGAGCTCGTGCCCGCTCGCCACGTCCCACAGGCGCACCGTCCCGTCGTCGCCGCCGCTCGCGAGAATCCCGCCATCTGGCGCAAAGCGGATGCTGGAAATGGGGCCGTTGTGTCCGGTGAACGCCAAGCCGAGGTTGTCGCCCGTCCACGCGTCCCACAGGATAATGACGTCATTGGTACAGCCGGCCAGGAGGTCGCCGTTCGGCGAGAACGTCGCGTCGGTCACCACCTTCTGGAACTCCTTGCGGAACTTTTCGCCACCCGTCCGGACTTCAAACATGCGAAGCGTCCTGTCCTCGGAGCCCGTCGCGACGAGGCGGCCGTCGGGCGAAAACGAGACAGCGACAACCGCGTTGGTGTGCGCGGCGATTGTGCACACGATCCCGCCCGTAGTGACGTCCCATACGCGCACCGTATTGTCTGCAGACGTCGTCGCCAACAAGCGCCCGTCCCTCGAGAAATTCGCGCCAATCGTCGCCTCCTTGTGCCCCGTGAGCGTCGCGACCTCTCGCCCCGTCGCAGACTCCCAAAGCGACACAGTCCTGTCGTCCGACGTCGACGCAAGAAGGGTGCCGTCCGGCGAGAAGCGCACGCAGTTGACCGCTTGGGAGTGGCCCACGACGGTGCGGACGTCACGTGGCATCGACGCATCCCACACGCGCGCGGTTGCATCCTCCGACCCACTCGCCAACAAGCGCCCGTTGTGCGAGAAGCACAGGCACGCGACACCGCCCGTGTGCCCTTCGAGGATTTGCACCTTTCGACCGGTCGCCGCCGCCCACACCCGCACCGTCCTGTCGGCCCCTCCACTCGCCACGAACTTCGCGTCGGGCGAAAAACACACAACGTTGACGGTGCCGCGGTGTTCCCACATGGACAGGAGTTCGCGACCGCTTTCCAGGTCCCACATACGCACGCTCTTGTCCTTCGAGCACGTGGCGATGCGACCGGAGCCGTCGGGTGCAAATCGAACGCACCGCACACTGTCCGAGTGACCGTACAGCGCGCACACCTCCTTGCCCGTCTGCACATCCCACACACGACACGTGCGGTCGTCCGCGGCGCTGGCCACAAGTTTTCCGTCGGGCGAAAAGGCTACGCTGTTGACGGCACCCTCGTGTCCTTGAATGACGAGGGGTGGTTCGGCGGAGGACAGGCTCCACACGCGCACCGTGCGGTCCGCCGAGCCACTCGCGACGACGGCGTCTTTCGGAGAGAAGCACACAGCCAGCGCGGGCTCCGTGTGTCCGGACAGAGAGCGAAGTGCCTTGCCGGTCTCTGCCTCAAACAGTCGCAGTCCGCCATCGGCCATGGCGGCGGCGATCACGCTCCCGTCGGACGAGAACGCGACGGCGACGAGCGCGCCCGAACGCCCGCCCAGCGCGAGCTTCTCCATGCCGCTCATCGTGTCCCATTCGCGGACGCTGCCGTCGAGCGACGCCGTCCATAGCGAGTCGCAGTTGGGCGCAAAGCACACGCCCACCACGCCCCGCGAATGGCCTTCGAGAGGGGCGAGGACAGCCTCGCACGTCGAGTGTGGAAAGACGGCGTCGTGGATGTCGGCGTAGTCCAGTGAGGCGCGGTACAGGCGGCATCGGCGAAACGTGGCGCCCGCGAGGCTCGTGTGCTGCAACAGCGCACCCTCCAGGTTCGCCGACTCGATGACGATGTTGGAGAGGTCCGTGCGGTGAAGAAGGTGCGACGCGGCGCACAGGAGCGACAGGGCATTCGAGGCCACGGCGAGTGTGGCGCTGTCCCTCGACTCTCGGGACAGGACGACTGAAGACACGAGCGTTTCGTCGAGATCTCGCAACTCCTTGAAGGGCATGTTAGCGGCGAGGGCGCCGAAGAACGAGAGGACGGCGGGCGCGTCGAGAGAGAAGGGGCGCGAGACTGTCGCGAGCGATTCGAGTGGCGACGACCAAAAAGCGCGCGCGGCGAGGTACTCCCCCACGCTCTTGTGCCACCACGCAAACACCCCGCTGTCGTCCGCGTCGTTCTCGACACGCCGCGGAATTCTCGGGAGGTAACGGCGCCGAAAAATATCCGGGTCCACGCCAAACAAGCCGAACGTCCGGACCACGTCACCGATGGTAGTCTGCCAGTCCCCCTGGTCGAGCATGACGAGTGCCAGCTTGTGCATCGCTTCGAGAGCATGGTCTTCGCCGTCGAGTGCGTGTGCCACGTACGCCTCGTAGACGCGTGAGGGATGCAGCCTCGGCGCGGGGGACCGCATAATTGCGCGGAGGCGCTCGTCGTCAACTCGGCACGCCATGTACAAGACGCACGGGGTCAGCATCACATCGCCCATCGACGCCATGAGGTCGCCCAAAGTGCGGCGCTTTTCCGCGGCCGCCACCCCCACAGTGTTGGAGAGCGCGCATTGCCGTTCCACGAACGCCCCCGCGTCCTCGAGCGAGAAGGGCTGCACGTACCCGTAGAGTCCGGATGCCCCGAACACTTCGGTCGGCTGAATTCCGTTGAGGATTAGGAACTCGTCGCGTGAGCTGAGCAGGACGCGCGCGGTGGAGGCGAGTGGGTTTCGCTGCAAGAGCCGCGTCACTCCGAGGCGCACGTCCGCGTTTGCGCAAGCGGAAATCGGGATCTCGTCCAGCGAATCGAGGAGTAGCACGAGCGCTTTCGTGCGCGCCAACAGCTCCACCTGTGAGGGGGTCAGTTGCAACAACTGACACACGTGACGGTCGAGCCCTCCGTCGGCGAAGAGTTCGCGCACGGTCGAGAGGGGAATAAACACTGGCGCAATGTCCTCCATCGCTGACAGGACGCAGAGGGCGGCAAGGGTCGCGCTTGTCTTGCCGCTGCCGCCTGGGCCGAGCAGAAGGAGGTGCTCGGTGCCGGAGAGCCACTCGCGAAGGTACGTGAAGACGGGGGTCGTTACGTCGCACGGGGGAGGCACAGGGGCGATGCGGCCCTCGATGTAGGCTTCTTTCAGATAGTGCGCGTAGGCAAACTGCGCGTGCCTCGCGGAGCGTAGATAGATGTCGACGGCGACGGCGTCCGTGCACACGTCGTCGCCGTGCTCCGCGAGCGCAATAAAGTCGTGTGGGCACTCGAGCCTCCGCAACACCATGCTGGAACCCTTGGAGAGCACCGTAAAGTGCGAGAAGGAGGGGAGGAGCTTCTCTGCCTCCGCCGGCATGTGGGACACGAAGTCTATCCTCGCCGCCGAGTGCGACCGCACGATGAAGAACGTGCCGTCAGACTTGGCGTACGCGCGCGCGTCCTCTGCCAGCGCCGACGTCGACGTGAACGGCGGGAACACGACCGTGTGCCCTACAGCGTAACGGTACGCGAGACCGTGAACGCCGACGCCGCGCAACACGACGTCGCGCTCCTTAGGGAGCACCGCGAGCGCTTCGTTGATGCGGTCCTCCAAGTAGTCAAACTCCCGCGAGCTCTCTTCCGCCGCTATGC
The DNA here is from genome assembly GCA_943704525.1 of Pigoraptor vietnamica. NCBI lineage: Eukaryota > Filasterea > Ministeriida > Capsasporidae > Pigoraptor > Pigoraptor vietnamica. Next base: position 7,985 of record CALSCQ010001713.1, on the reverse strand, counting down.
GCACGTCCTGCGGCTGCGTGGGATCGTGCGCTGTCCTCAGCGTCCAGTTCATCACGGCCCACGGCGAGCTGTTCGGTCCGTGCACGGCGGGTCGCTTTGGAGGCGGCGCGTCCGTCCACTCGTCGTCCGCGCACTGTTCCCAGCCCTCTACCGTCGCGCGGCTGCGGCACGAGGCGGTGTAGATGAACAGCGCGCAGAGGTATTCGACGACATCGCGCGGCGAGATCTTCGCATCCGCAAACGCGGAAAGCCAGTCGTTGCCCGGGTGAGACGGCACGAATCCCTCCCGAAGACACCCGACGCGTTCGAGAAAGCCCGGCATCTCCTCAGGCGCAACGCCGCGTCGAACGGCGTGCGCTCTCTGCTCCTCCTCTCCAGTCAGAAGGACGCCGAGCGCCGCCACGCCTTTGCGCATCAGCCACTCAACGTCGACGTCGGAGAGTTCGAGCGAACCGGCGCAAAATGGATTGGCGCGCAACGCCGCCGGCAGTTTCGAGAGCCAACCTAAGATGCCGACCTTGGAGCAGTCAGCGCGCGAGTCCAGCCAAGCCTCCATCACGGCGGTGACGCGCTGGATTTCATCTCGCACGGCATAGCGTAGGGTCTCGCGGTCGCCCTCGTACGTTGCGCGCTCGTCAGTTACGCGGGCGACGACGCGCGCGTGGCGTCCGCGGCATAGTTCGGCGAGGTGTTCCGCCGAGTGGGCGTCGTGCTTGTGTGCGCAGGCCAACACACGCTCGGCCGCGTCGTCTCTCACCTTGCGGACAGCGGAGGGTCGACGGAGAGGCGCAAGGCGCACTTTGCCAGCGCTTGCAGGGCGTTCGGACATTTTTGTTTCAGGAGGCGCCATGTGGGAGGCGTCGCACTGCATACACGTACGCGTGGGCCCAAATCTGATTGGCTACACGCGCATCTTTTCGCCAACCCAACTCAGTAGGTGACCATACCACCGACCCTCTTCGTCCCAGAGTGAAAGCACACCGTCAAGCGTGTGTCTGTGAATATGTTCTCGATGCGTCTTACCGTGAGTTTACAAACGGCGGGCGTGCGCGACGGCCACACAATAGGGTCCTTCGACACGGCCAGTTGTCCGGACTCATTTCAGTTCCATGGAAACCAAATTTCTGCCGAGATTTCGACAGATTCTATTTTCAAATGAAGCGAGATCTCGGTGAATTTGTGTTGGGCTCGAGCCTCGATTTTCCATTTTGCGATGACGACAACGAAAAGGGCACACACACACACACACACACGCACACTCCAGGTGGCAACATACGCACACACGCTTCACGCATGCTCACAAACAACATACACGCAGCTGTGGTGTGAACGCGCTGTGCATGAGCATTCGTGCTCTCTTTGTGGGCACTCTTGCGGTTTAGTCGCTTCCTGCGTGTGTGCGTGTGCACTCTTAAATCCGTGCGCAGTGACGCGTCAGTGCCATTTTCAAATCCCACCGCACATTTTCTGCTGAACTGCACTGCAAGCACAGCGGCTTGTGCCGCTTCCCCTTGCGGAGAATGGATCTCATCTTCACTTCGCCGCTCGAGAAGCTGATTGGTAGGGGAGTTTGTATTTTGTGGTCCCTTGTGCGATGCGAGAGTGCTAATGTAATTATTCACTCTGTTTCGCCGCGTGTGCGTCCGCCCGTGTGTGTGCTCTCTAGAATGTATTGCTGTATTACCCATGGACCCTGCTTACCCTATTGCTCGCCTGACCACACGCAATGCCTCCTGCAGACCGGGCCACCAGCGAGTCGCTCCTTGAGCCAGATTGGGGCTTGAACTTGCAGCTGTGCGACGCTGTCCGCGCGAAGGAAGTCAGGTGTGCGGCGCGTGCGCTTGTATGCGTTGCATGGGTGTGGGGGAGACTGCTTGGTTATTGGACTGCGTGAGAGCTTGTCGGGAGATTGTGTGTGTCTAGAGCTTATCTTTGTGCGGGTGAATGACATGTGCGCACACTGCAGTGCGAAGGACTTTCTGAAGGCGCTGCGCCGTCGCATTCCGGCGAAGAATCCCAATGTCACTCTCCTCGCACTCACGGTGGGTGCTTGAGTCACACGAATGCATAACGGGAGTCTCGCATTGGTGTTTATAGTGGAGATGCGTGGCGCTGATTCGTCGTGTTTTGAACGAAGGTCGGTGCGTGTGGGCTGCTTCACTCACGCGCTGCTCGTGTTTTTTGTGTGCAGGTGCTGGAGACGGCCGTGAAGAATTGCGGACCCACTGTGCACGACGAGATATCGGCCAAGCCCTTCCTGGACGACCTCCGCGACATTGCTAAGGTGGGGGTTTGTGCAGTGGCCTCTCGTGCATGCTGTGAGTGTGCGCAACCGGGAGGCGCTCTACGCCGCTTGAAAGCCAGCACCTTTTGTGTATGTGTGCGCAATGGGGCAAGTCTCTTTTTGGTGCGAGATGGCTGCTTATTCCCCTTTATGGACCTTTGCGAGCGTGGTCACGCGTTTTCTTACTTCTTTGGTCTCCTGCAGTCTACGTCGCAGCCCGAGAAGGTGCGGTCGCGCGTGCTCGAGCTCATCCAGGTGTGGGCGCACGCATTCCGCAAGGAGCCGGCGTACCGCAACATTACAGACGCATACAACTCGCTCAAGGCGGAGGGTGGGTGACTGTGTTTGGTAGCGCGCGTGTGCTTATGTGTGCGTTTGTGCGCACGTGCGCCCGTTGCGTATTTCAGTCTGCGTGCAAGCGGTGGGTTGGAGCTTCACGCCGATTGTGTGAGGCTGACACCGCATAACGTCGATTTCAGGCTGCAGCTTTCCCGCGTTGCGCGAAGCCGACGCCATGTTCGCATCCGAGAAGGTATGAGTCAACGGTTGTACTTGGGCGCATGCTCGTACGTTGCATTCGTATTCCGGCGATTTTCGAGCATACACAAAGTTGCATAGGCGCATGTTGTCGTTGTCGTACTAATGTCTGTTTCGCGGCTTCTCACATCCCGACGCTCACCGTCTCTCGACAGGCACCCGAGTGGATTGACAGCGACAAGTGCTTCTCGTGCAAGACGCCGTTCACTGTGATTGTGCGCAAGGTAAATTCACTCACACACATGGGTCTAGCTATTGGCGCCTCTTCTCCACACATCCGCTAGTAGTGTCGTGAGATACTCGCAAGACATGCCTTCATTTCCCCGTTGTATTGATTTCGGCGCATTGAAATTCCGCGTCGATGTCGTTGGTAGAAGGAGGCGTCACTTTTCTATCAGCAAATTTTCATACTAGATGTGCCGTCGTCACACTGCGCTTTGTGCGTGTCGTTCCATCGATCGCCTCTTCCACTCACCGTGTTCAATGCCCCCCTCAGCACCACTGCCGCAACTGCGGTCAGGTGTTTTGCCAGACATGCTCGGCGAAGAATTCGACCATTCCCCGCTTTGGATTTGAGAAGGAGGTGCGTACGTAACTGTGAGCGGATAAGGAGGCGTCCGTGTTCGCCTGTATTTCACCTATTCATATGGTTATTTGTTTGTTTGTGTGTGTGCGTGTGTGCGTGTGCGTGTGTGCGTGTGCGTGTGTGTGCGTGTGAGTGCGTGCGTGCGTGCGTATGTGCGTGCGTGTGCGTGGGCCCATTTCTCACACTCTCCCTTTAGGTGCGCGTGTGCGACTCGTGCCACGACAAGCTCCAAGGCGGCCGTGGTCGGTCGGGTTCCGACGACAACTCTCTCGACGCCCTCACTGCGGCGAACACGCGCAACAACGCGGCGTCCCCGTCGTCCTCGTCGCAGCTGACGTCGGCGCTGTCGTCCGGGGGATCGTCTGGCGGTTACCAGGTGCGTAAGGTTTCGTTCGCGGAATCCAACAATACGACAGCAATGTACTCGCCGGCTGCGGCGCCCAGTGCGCTCGCATCTTCGTCGTTGGTGGGTGCGAGAGGACGCGGATGTGGGGGAGGGAAAGAAAGAGAGGGAGGAATGTGTGTGTGTGTGTGTGTGTGTGTGTGTGTGTGTGTGTGTGTGTGTGACCGTCGAAGGGACGGAGTGAGAGTGAGAGATTGTAGTGTGGCATTGTAGTGTGGCCGCGGTTGTATGTCTTGAGAGATGTGGATGGAGCATGGTGTGAGAGAGTTGCTCGCGCGTTACTGCTGACACGTACACTCCAGCACAACTTTGTTATCCTGCTTACTTTCTCAACGGTGCTTGCGCTTGTTTTTTCTCTTTTGCGCACGCTCGCACTCGCAGACTCAGCAGCAGCGCGACACGACGGCCGCGTCGCTTGCCGCGAAAGAGGACGAAGAGTTGCGCCTTGCCATTGCCCTGTCCCTCCAGGAAGCGGAGAAGACGCGCCAGCTCGTGAGCACCAAGGTGCGCCATCTTGTCCACGACACTTGTCTGGACATGTGCTGTTCGCTGCTGTTGCTGTCTGTTCAAATCGCCCATCTTCACGCCCATGTTCACACCATGTTCCCAATCGCGCCTAATTACCCAGGCGGCTCCGCAGCAGCGGCCCTCGTACGATCTCCAGACGGTCTCGGGCTCCCCTCCGGCGTCCGCATCCGTCGTTGATCCCGCCCTCGCCAAGTACCTCGATCGCGACTACTGGGAGCAGCGCGGACAGAGCGGCCCGCCGCCCCGCAGTGCATCGCAGTCGCAGTCGCAGTCACAGCCGGCTACAGCGCCCGTGCACAAGGGCGCGGAGATTGTGGAAGAGGTGAAGGGCGACGACGACGACCGCTTTGTGCAGGCCATGTCGGCGTCGCTGGCGATGTTTGAGGAGCGGCTGAAGGCGGCCGACGGCGGTGAGCACTATGCTCTGGTTGCGTGTGTGTGCGTGTGTTTTGCATGCGCTGGCCTCATCGGTTTGTTTCGTTTTGGGTCGGAATCGCCCAATTATCTGGCTTCTAATCCCGCTTCTCTCTTTCCCTCTTCAGCTGCAGCGACGGGGCGCCCCTTCGATGAGGGTGCGCTGAGGTCGCTGTACCAGTCGCTGTGCGTTATGCACCCGCGCTTGCTGCGCCTGATGGAGGAACAGGAAGGCGAGGCCGGTGGGTTTCCTTTTATGTCCACTCGCGCCTGTTTTCACGTGCTCCGTTTGCCTTTTTTTGTCAATCACTTCCTCCGTATGCCATTTCAGTCTCGTGACTCCTATTTTGCACAGTTGGCTTTCCGAGTGCCTGTGCATGGCAGCTTCGGTGTTGTGTTGTGTGTTGTTTGTTTGGCGGCTGCTGATGCGACGCACGCGTGCACGCAGCGAATTTGCACACGCTGGAGCGCAAGGTCGAACAGGCCGAACTGGCGCGTCGTGCGCTGGACGAAGCGCGCGCGGAACATGCCGCGCGGCTCAAGCGCGAGGCGGAAGAGCAGGAGTACATCCGAAAGATGCAGGTGCGTCTGGGCGTCTTGTTGGTGTCTTGCGTGGGATCGCCGCGTTGTGTTGGTGGTGTCTTGCGTGGGTTGCCGTGTCGTTGGCCCATCCGACGGCTGTGATCAGAGTGTGTCCTTCGTGTTTGTTCGTGTGATTGCATTCGTGATGAGCGTGTGCATGTGTCGTCCATGTCGCATGTGTCGCTACTGTTTTCCCGTCCCACACTCACACCAACGGATCGCGTGCGCTTTGTAGGTCCAGCAGCGCCTGCGTGAGCTTCAGTTGCAGGAGGAAGAGCGCCGTCGCGCACAGGAGGAGCAACAGCGCATCGTGCGGCAGATGCAGCTCGAGCAGGTGGGCGTTCGGTCGACTCCCGGTTTTTTGGGCGTTCGGTCGACTTCCTGTTTTTTGTGCTCGTTGTTTTGCGGAGTTCAGTGGTTGCGTACTTTGTTGGCAATCGTATGAACTGCGTTCTGTGTGGACGCTGTTGCATGTGTCTTCGCTGGGCGACACCACCGTGCGGCTGGTGTGCCTTTAGCTCACTTTATGCGCACGTGCCTTTTTGCTCGGTCTGCAGGAGCGCCTTCTCGAGCACCAGCGCATGGAGCAAGAGCGCCTGCGACAAATGCAACAGCAGCAACTCAAGAGCCAGCTGTACGGCGCACCCCCCGTGCAGCCGCCGACGGGATACCAGCAGGTCCCTCAAACGACACCGTACCCTCCTCGCCCGGCAATGGGAGGCCCGCAGCAGTCGCCCCAACAGTCGCCGTATTATGGACACGCCGCCATGCAGCAGGGTCCCGCGCAACCCCAGCCGAACCCCTCGCACCCGTCGCAAACCGCCCCGGTCGCCGCGGGGATGGTGGGCGCGCCAGGCTTCCAGGCGCAGGGCTACGGATACCCGCCGTCGGGGTCTGCGTACGGCCCCGGAGCTCCTCCTCCCTCTCGCCCTGGAGACGCGAACCAGCCGCCTCAGCAGCAGCAGTCACGTGCATCGCAGGGCAGCCTTCCCCCGTACATGTCCGGACCGTACCCTCCCGCGCCGCAGCAGCAGGGACCGCCCGCCGGTCAGCCGCAGCAGGCGTCCCACCCCGGATACGCGGCACACCCGCCCACGTACGACACCTACCCTTCAAAGCAGCAGCCGCCCATGCCGCAGCCGTCGCAATCACCGGCGCCGATGCAACAGCCGGGGCAGTACGGCCCTCCCCCCACGCACCCGCAGCAGTCCCACGGCGGTCCTCAGGGCGGCGCTCCCGACGGGCGACAGAACATGTTTTCGCCGCCGCCCGCCATGCACCCGGGCAACGGCCACGCGTATGCCCCGCCCGCCGCAGGGCCCAACCAGCAGCAGTATCCGCCCGGTCCGAATGGAAACGCGCCGCACAACGGGTATGGACCGAACGGCGCCGCCATGCCTTCGTACGGCGCGAACGGAGCACCCGCGCAGGGGCAGTACGGACACCCCGTCGGCGGATATGGATACGGCCCGGCGAACAACTACGGCCCGCCGCCCTCTGGGCAGCAACACCCGCAGCAACAGCAGCAGCAGTCGCAGCCTGTCGTGCCCGAGGCGCCCCTTATCTCATTTGACTGAGCAGGGCCGTCTCGATGCTATTGTTCGCGTTTTGCGTGCTGTGGCGTGCGTGCAAGACTCTGCTTGTTGGGGTTCTGTTCAGTTTCGCGTCGTCGTGTGTGGATATAAGAAATGCGTTGCGCGCTTGGAATGTATAAAGCGGATCTTCCTGTAGTTGCGGCAAACATCACGCCACACTTTATGCGCCCCGCTTCATCAAAGCGTCCCTTAGCTTCGCAGTAGCGAAACTAAACTTGCGCCAGAACGCACGCAGCGCTTCACCAAATCTCAAACAACCGTCCTCAGTTGCCGAACTTGCCGTCCCGCCTGTACACGCCCACAACGCAAGCGCCGCCGAGCCCGAGGTTGTGCTGGATGCCGACGGTGGCGTTGGGCACCTGGCGCTTGTCCGCAAGCCCGCGCAGCTGCCAGTTGAGCTCGGCGCACATGGCGAGGCCCGTGGCGCCGAGAGGGTGTCCCTGTAGAGGAGAGAGTCATGTCATGTTACAAGTGACCCACACACACATCGTTCTGCCCATAGCGAAACAGAGGCAAACGACACTGTTACAGCTAGCAACCTACACCACAGAACATAAGCAAAAGACAAAAGTTGGGACAGAGCGACACGTACCTTGGAGATGAGGCCGCCGGAGGGGTTTACCACCCACTTGCCGCCGTACGTCACGTCGCCGGCATCAATGAGCTTGGCGCTGAAAATCAAGCGGGAACGTGAAACGTTGTCCCAGAAGCGATATTTGACGACTGCGCACAGCCAGGTTGCGCAATGCACGCAAGTACGGTGACGTCGGACCACTCACCCGCCGCCCTCCGCTGCGAGGCCCAGCGCCTCGTACGTGATGAGCTCGTTTGTGGAGAAGCAGTCTGCGCAAGGAAGGCGCGGGAGTGAGCCACTTTCACGTTCCTCACAACGCAAGCGACAACTGAAGCACTAACAATAACAATCAAACCGAAATGGAACAAGGCAAGACAAAGGGATGGAACGAGTTCCAATTTCCTCGCACGCAGGCCATCCAGCAAAGGATTTCATGCAGTCCTAATCAATACCACAAGGGATTTTGAAAACAGGAGGGGGGG
>CALSCQ010001712.1:0-10270 GCA_943704525.1 Pigoraptor vietnamica | reverse complement strand
GGGGGGGAAGGGGAAGGGAATATCGGACGCGGGTTGCGTTGGCGCCCCTGGACGCCCCTCTCCGGCAGTTGCTTACTTGTCCAATGGTCTCAATGCTTTGCGCAGGCGTACTTCGAAAGACCTGAAGCCCGTGCACACGATTCTGTATGGCGCGCGTGGGCATGAGCGCGACTTTAAGGACCACCTCAGGCGGTTCAAGGCAAGCGGTTCTCATTTCGTCACCATTCTCCCACCTTCCCTCGTTCATTTGAGCTCGTGCGTTGAGATAGCGATAGAGACGGCGATGGCTAGTTGTGAGGGTACATAGACTTTGGCCAACTCTCATCGGGCGCCTCTGTGTGTGAATAGGGATTCGTCTTCGCAAACGATGCCGAACGCAAGAAGAAGGTGGCCGCCCTCGAGAGCAAGAAGGTGGGGATATCAGCGAACGAAGTCTCCACGTGCTCGTGGTTGAGTTTGAAACGCGCCCTCACGCGTTCTTCGCGCACTGCAGACGAACGATCTGAAGGATCTCGCCAGCGTGCTCGACGTGGAGCGCAGCGGATCGAAGGAGGAGATTGTGCAGCGCATCATGGAATTCCTTGAGAACCCGCGCGACTCTGGGCGGAAGCTGACGGTCACCCCGCGCAAGTCGCCCAAGTCGAAGAAGACGGCGAGCAAGGTGGGCTTTATCTTTCGGCTGCACGATGCTCGTGAACAAGCCCATTGTTTACCTCGATGTTAACTCTTGTCTTTCTGTTTTGTGTGTGTGTGTGTGTGTGTGTGTGCGTGTGTATGTGTGTGTGTGTGTGTGCGTGTGTGTGTGTGTGTGTGCGTGCGTGTGTGTGTGTGTGTGTGTGTGTGTGCGTGTGTGTGTGCGTGTGTGTGTGCGTGTGTGTGTGTGTGTGATTTTGCATCGCAGGGCAAGGGCAAGGCCAAGAAGGCCAAGAAGGTGCGAACTCAATTCAATATGATGCCATACACTCGTGCACAATTCCCTTTGCTGTTTGCTGATTGCTATCGCCCCGTCGCAATCGCAGGAAGACAAGGGCGGACCCAAGCGACCGCTGACGGCGTTTATGTTCTTCGTGGGTGTCACTCTCACACCTGTGTCTCGCGACTGTCAACCACACCGTCTTTGTGTCCAATGCACTGACTTGTGTGTGGGCGTGACTTTAGGCACTCAACCACACCGTCGTTGTGTCTGATGCCTGCATGCCACTTGCTTGTGTGTGGGCGTGACTTTAGGCACTCAACCACACCGTCGTTGTGTCTGATGCCCTGCACGCCACTGACCTCTGTGCGCTCTCAGGCCGGAGACCGGCGTGCGGCGCTCAAGGAGGCCAATCCCGGCGACAGTGTGACGGTGATTGCGTCGAAGCTCGGTGAGTTGTGGGGCAAGATGTCCGACGATGACAAGAAGAAGTACACGCAGCAGGCCGCACAGGACAGGGAGCGCTACGAGCGCGAACTCAAGGCGTGGGAGGCGTCGGGTGGTGCCAAGGTACGCAGGTCTCTCTCCGTCATTCTTCTGGTTTACTATGTTTATTCGCGTGCACCACGTGTGCGCTCCCGCTGTAATTTGTGCCGGCGCGCAAAGGCCTCACGCGCCGGTGTTGTGCCGCAGTCGTCGCCAAAGAAGAGCCCCAAGAAGGCGGCGGTGAAGAAGGCGGCGGCCAAGAAGACCAAGGCCTCGCCGAAGAAGAAGGCCGCCGAGTCGTCCAGCGAGGACTCGTCGGACGATTCCGCGTCGAGCGACAGCTCTGAGGAGGAGGAGAAGCCGAAGCCCAAGGCCAAGGCGCGCTCTCCCGCCAAGCCCGCCAAAAGGAAGGGTGCGTTACATTGTGTTCTGCGTTGTGTGTGCGTGCATGAGATGCATCAGGTGCCGCTTGCGTCGGGGTGGAGCGCTAATGTGTGTTGCGACGCAGCGGCCGAATCGGATTCGGACGACGACCAGCCCCTTGCGAAGAAGGCGAAGAGCGGTCCCACGGACGAGGAGGTCAAGGCCGCCATTGTCGACATTGTGTCCAAGTCAGACCTCGAGCAGCTCACCAAGCGAAACGTGCGTGTCGCTTGTCACCCGCCCTGTGCATTATGCGCTTTGTGAACATGCCTTACTGGCGTCGTTGGTACGCGTGCGTGCTTTATGTGCTCACATGTGCCGGCCATTTGTCCCACACAGCTCAAGGAGAAGATCGCGAGCAAGTTTCCCACGTTTGACGTCGTCGCGCGCAAGGACGATCTCAACGAATGGATCGGCGAGGCTTGCCAGGCGTGAGCTCTTGTTTCGCGCGTGCGTGCGTGTGTCGAGCGGGTCGGGCGCCAGTGAAAAAATGAACTCAAAAAGTCCACACACCGACCGTGACGTCATGGATCCCGAAATGGAAGACAAGCGGATTGTGGCTTTGCCGAGACGTCCACACCTGTGACTGTGACTGAGTGTGCAAGACAACCACGCACAGAGTACCGTATTCTCGGAAGAGAGGGCGAGTGCAAAGCGAGTGAAGGACGCGAGTGCTGGAACGGGGGATAAGAGTGCGCGTGTGCTTCTTTTCGGCGCGCACTCACGTGGGCTGCCATGGACTCCAACCTTATTTTGAATACGGACAGCTACAAGGTACGAAATCGAGTTGTTGGACTCGTTTTAGCCGGCCGGATGCGTTTGTTGCGTGTGTGTGTCTGTGTGTCTTCTGTGCGCATGTCGGTGTGTGCGTGCGTCTGTAGTGGACTTGCACCATTTCGCGTTAGTGTATTTAGGTGTGTGTGTGAAACGCAACGCAGGTCTCGCACTATCGGCAGTATCCCCCGGGCACAACAGAGGTGTTTTCGTACTTTGAGTGCCGCGGTGGTCCCGTTAAGGACTGCGTGTTCTTCGGCCTTCAGTACATCATTAAGGTTGGATAACCCATACACGATGCGCGCGAGCGTATGAAGTGCCTGAGACCGACAAACGATCGAGTTTGCGCTGACGTTATTTTGCCTGCAGAAATACCTCGTGGGTGCCGTGGTGACGGAGGAGAAGATACGCGAGGCCGAGGAAGTGTACTCGGCGCACTTTGGCGATGCGACGCTGTTTAACGCCGACGGTGGGCCTGCGTTAACTCGTAAAATTTTGGCTCAGTGCAATTGCGCCGGATGGTCTTCTCTCGTTCGTTTGGTCCTTTGTTCGTGTCGTGTTCGGACGACGTTAAAAGGCACGTCCAAAGGCTAAGTCATCCAACGACACACGCGCACGCACACGCACAGGGTGGCGGTACATTGTCCGGAAGCACGGCGGCCGCCTGCCCATTCGCATTCGCGCGGTGCCGGAGGGCTCTATTGTGCCCCTTCAGAACGGTGTGTGGGCGGGCGCACACTGTCTCGCCCTGTGCCTTCCCTCTTCTTTGACGTTATCGTCGTGGGAACAACATGCGCGTGAGCAAGAGGGAAAGGACGCTTGAGACGATGATAGCACTCTATGCTATGCCACCTTGTTTGCTGATGGACGTTGGACGCTCCTTTCGCAGCGCTGTTCACTGTCGAGAACACCGACCCGAACTGTGCGTGGCTGACGAATTTCCTGGAGACGCTGCTTGTGCGCGTGTGGTACCCCATCACCGTCGCCACGTGCTCGCGGGAACAGAAGGCGATCATTGCGCGCTACCTGGACATGACGGCCGACACGCTCAGTGAGTGTCACGTGGAATGCGTTGTTTGTGCTGTGTCTCAAGTGGTCTGTCTCTGCCCAATGCATCGAGGGCGTGCGGCTCATGTCGCTGCGCGCAGATGGTCTTCCCTTCAAGCTGCACGATTTTGGCGCGCGCGGCGTGAGCTCGGGCGAGACGTGCGGCGTTGGCGCTGCGTCCCATCTCGTCAACTTCAAAGGGACGGACTCGATCACGGGTATCATGATGGTTCGTGCCGCTCTGTTGCGGGTGTCGCAAGATGCGCTCAATGGCACGGCTGTGTGTGTGTGTGTGTGTGTGCACGTGCTATGCGCGTCTCGTGTCGTGTGGCCTGCCTTCCCTGCAGCAGGCCTCGTTGTTGGGCTCACGCGTGTCGTGCCGCTAATGCTGGTTGCGCGCATCCTTCAGGCGCGGCAGTACTACGGGGAATCCATGGCCGGCTTCTCGATCCCTGCCACCGAGCACAGCACGATCACCTCGTGGGGACGCGACCACGAACTCGACGCGTACCGCAACATCCTGGAGAAGGTGTGCGGGATGAACGCGGGGGATCACAGGCGATTAGATTGTGCCGATGTGCTCAAAGACCGTGTCGCTGATGGCTGTGCTTGAAAGAATGTGTCACTGGTGTCGTTGGCCGGGTGCCTTACACGTGCGCCTGTCTCGCGCTTGCGCAGTTCCCCACGGGAATGGTCGCCTGCGTCAGCGACAGCTACGACGTGTACAGGGCGTGCGAGCAGCTGTGGGGGACGGACCTCCGCGACATGATTGTGCAGCGTGGGGAGAAGGGCGGCACCCTCGTCATCCGTCCGGATTCGGGCGATCCGCCAGAGGTTGTGCTCAAAGTGCTGGAGATCCTTGGTGCGTCTTTGTGTGTAACCCTCTGTCGCGCTGTGTCGTGCCATTTGCTTTTACTTAGCCGCGGAAGTCTAATTCGAATGTATTGCGGTGACAGGGCGCCAGTTTGGCACGACCACCAACAGCAAGGGGTTCAAGGTCCTGCCGAGCTGCGTGCGCGTCATCCAGGGCGACGGCATCAACGTCGAGAGCCTCAACACCATCCTCCAGGTGATGGCTGAAAACAAGTGGAGCGCGGACAACGTTGCGTTTGGCAGCGGCGGCGCGCTACTGCAGAAGCTGAACCGCGACACGCTCAAGTGCGCCTACAAGTGCTCCCACGCCACGATCGACCACCAGTCGGTACGTGCAAATTTCCGCGCTCGTGTGCCAGTTGCATTGTCGTCGGCTAAATGTACGTTTGTGGTCCTGTTCAGGTGGACGTGTACAAGGACCCCGTGACGGACCCGGGGAAGAAGTCGAAGAAGGGCCGCCTTGCACTCGTCCTCCGCAATGGCGAATACGTGACAGTCTCTTCACTCCAGGTGCGTGTGTGATGCGGCAGTGTCGATACCTGCAGCAGGGCCAATTTACTCAGCCCCATGTTGTTCGTTATTTGTATGCCGGCTAAGTCCATTCGACACTCAACCACCGCTTATGTTCAGGCGGGCGACCAAGACGCATTCTTGACGGTTTTCGAAAACGGCGAGCTTCTCGTGAACCACTCGTTCGCCGACATTCGCGCCCGTGCCGAGCTGGACCTGGTCAAGGCCAAGCGGAACTAGCCGGCCTCGTACACTGAAACACACATACATACACACTCTCATGCCTCCCAAATGACTGTCCACTTGCGCCTGCACGCAACACACACACACACACACGTGCCTATCACACACGTATAAAAGGCACCAGTTTGCAGTCACAGTGTGCTTTGTGCTGATCGGGCTGTTTCTCCTCCGGCGGGTGACATGAATCCTGTCCAGATACCATATTCGGTAACATCCGGGGCGGTCTAATTTCCAGTATATTCCCATATAAGGCCTACAGGGATTACTAACAGCCCAAATAGCGACATCCGGGGCGTTCAATTTGGCGCGCATTTCCCGATTTGGGCGCCGATTCACCAGGAAACGACGACGGAAGCAAAAGCGTCCGACGCGGACAGACGTAGTGCTAAGCCCGACATTGCGCGTGCACCGAAGCGCGGAAAGGCGCGAACGTGCCCATTTTTTGAGCGACGTCGTCTTCTCCTTGCATCCCGCGTGACGTGTGCGCGCACGAATTGCCCCGCGCCGTTTGCTTGCGGCTGCTGCGGTCGGTCGTTGCGGGTTCAGTTGCGGCATTGCCGGGGCACACCCGCGTGCCGGTGTCTTTTTTTAGACGCATCGCGCGTGTCACAACTTTTTTTTCAAAATCGCGTCTGACCGCGCGGTAGTTCCCCCGTGGCCAAGTGGCGCGGGATAAGGAGCGCCAGCACTGTCCATCTATTGAGAACACTGACCAGCTAATCAGTTAGTGTGACGCGACTGATTGGTGCCGTCGCTCCGGAGGGCCCCACAAGCATGGGGTACCGCTCCTCGTCCGTGGCGGACCCCGCCTTTTCGTCCAAGTACAAGTTCAGGCGCGTGATTGGGAGGTCAGTGGGTCGCTTGTCATTTACAGCTCAAGCAATTGCTTTGGATATGAGTGGCGATGGAGGGTTGCTGTGCTGTTGCTGAGTGTAGTTCTTGTGCGCCGTGCAGGGGCTCCAATTCGAAAATCGTGGAGGTCGTCGAGTTGTCGTCGAGCAGGTCGTTTGCGGCGAAGATCATGCCGCGTGACAACAACGACTCAAGCCGTGCCGAGGCTGATGTCCTCCGCCGTCTCTCGCACCCGCACATTGTGCGCATGCACGATTTTGTCGAGACGCGCGACCACTGCATCATTGTCATGGACCTGTGGGTACTGCCTTTGAGTTTCCGGCTGAAGACTTGTTGCGCTGTCTGCTTGGCCGTGCACGCGCGCGCAAGCTGTCTTCTCGCTTTGCTTTGCTTATCTGTGTTTGCCCCTCCCAGTGTTACCGGTGGCGAGCTGCTCGACCACATTTTCGACCGCGGGACGTTCTCCGAGCAGGACGCCAGCGCCATCGTTGGCTCCATTCTGTCCGCGCTGGACTACATGCACGCGCAGGGCTGCGTGCACCGCGACCTCAAAGTGAGTGTCTGTGTGGCGTCGTCCCATCTCTCCGTCTGGCCATTATCCTAACGTCTACTTTCACATTGCAGCCCGAAAACCTTCTGTTTGAGAGGTGCGTTCCTACGAGTTGTGTGCGCTGTTGCGCGATATGCGCATCAATGTGATCCTCGTGATTGATTGAGGCCATCATGCTGTTTGCCAACGCTGCAAACCATTTCGTCGCAGTAACGCGCCAAACGCCCGCATCATGATTGCGGACTTTGGGCTCGCGCGGTTGAAGCGGCAGGGGGACGACAAGCTGCTCATGACAACACAGTGCGGGACGCCGACGTACTGCGGTGGGGTTCGGGGAGGCGATCGCCAAGAGGAGACAACAGTACAGTCCCTGTCCAAGTTGATGTGTTGACACGCAAACCTTCATTCCTGGTCTGTCCTTCGTTGCGCAGCGCCTGAAGTGCTGGCGGGCAAGCTCCCCTATGGAAAGGCCGTCGACATGTGGTCCCTCGGCGTCATCGTGTACTTGCTGTGGGTAACGAGCACTGCGTCATCGTGTGTTATGTTGTGGGGAACCCGCACTGTTGCGTAACGGCACTCTTGTACTTGCTGTGGGTAGCAGTGGGCGTGTTAGTCACTAGTGCGCATGTCTGGGGACTTTGCACTTACGTGCTGTGCGTGCGCAGGCTGTCCGGGCGACCCGCCTTCCAAGACGATAACGGAAACATTCTGTTTGATAACATCATGGCCGGGAAGTTCGACTTTGACGGGGCGGTGTGGGAGGGTACCTCGTCGGATGGTGCGTGAGCATGGCACTGTATTAGCACGCGATTGCTGCACACTGTCACACACCTTGGCCCTGAATGCACTGTACGCGAGTCGTTCATGCACTCACGTTTATGCATGTGGTCGTACTTTGGCTTCGCAGCGAAGGACTTTATCTCGCAGCTGCTTCAGACGGACGCCGAGCGGCGCCTCAGCGCGCGCGAGGCCCTCCAGCACCCGTGGGTGTCGGGAAGTGCGTGCGTCTCGCGCAAGAACATTTTCGAAATGATCCGAGACAAGCTCGAGAGGAGCCTCCGCTCGCGATGGGTGGTGCGTGGACGCAATTCGGCTAACTGCAATCTATGTGCACACACGCGCACGCACGCACACACACACACACACGCACACACCATTGTCCTCTACATGTCTCCTTATCCCGACGACAACCATCCCCGCAGCGATCCATCAACACGGTCATCGCGATAGAGCGGCTGCGCAAGTCCGCCGTTCAGCCCACGCCGCGCATCAAGCCCCTCATACGTGCGCACTCTGTCGACGACATTGACGAGAGCAGTCCGCCGCGGTCACCGCGTCTCTCGCGTGGGCGGTCCGTGGACATCGTTGCCGCTGCGGCCGCTGCATCCACATCGAATCCCGGAGACTTCAGCCCACTCCGATATCCACTCTCGACATAGCGCCCCAATCGGGCGTTTGTATAATTTGCTGCTCGCGCGTGCGTGTGTCGATTGCGTCGGTCGCTACATAAACATATGGAAGAGAGGGCACGCGCACTCTGTTGGGCCAGCTTCATGACCGCCCACTCGCCAACACGACCTTGCCATTGCGGTCGAGGCCGGTGAGAAATTCGTGCACGGCGTCGCAATCGAACACGTGCGGCAGCTCAACGGCCCGGCGGAAGAACGAGTCGATCTCCACTCTTCGCTCCTCCACAAACGCAGCGTCCTGCACGCAGAGATGTGTGTGTGTGTGTGTGTGTGTGTGTGTGTGTGTGTGTGTGTGTGTGTGTGTGAGGGCAGAGGAAGAAGGTATGAGAAAATTACATACACGTATGCTCGCCAGTCGCATTGTGTTACAAAGGCAAGCGCACGCACCGAGTGGTTTCGGAAGAGCTTGAACTCCTTCTTTGGCAATGCGGGAATATTTGCGACAAAAATGGGATGGTGCGCCTTGTAAAAGTCGACAAGCTGCAACGAGAACACGCGCACGTCAGCAACGACACGGCGCCCTGGTCACCACTCGCGACAAATAACACACCTTTTCCCGAAAGTCGCTAATCAGAGAATAACGCTTGAGCACGACAAACGATCGCCCGTCGTCCGTGCGCGTTTCAATCTTATAAAGCTGCAACGGCAAACGCAGTCACTACAAATTTGTCCAACATGACATGCTCAACAGGGTCCTCTGTACGCACCGCCACATCGTCGTCAAAATTTGTGTGCTGCACTTCCGCAGACACTACTGCTACGGACCACTTGCGATCGGCCATCGCAGCCACTACATGCAGCACGCACAATGTACGACGACGAAGAAAGGCATACGTTCAAGACGTCGGCACGTCACCACACAATTCACAGACACCAAAACATCCGGGGTGATCCCCTCGGGTACAAGAAGGCAACCAACCGAAATGCTCGATGATGATTGGCTGGCGTAGTCTAGAGGTTATGACGCACGTCTTACACACGTGAGGTCGTCGGTTCGAGCCCGGCCGCTAGCATATTTTGATTCAACTTTTTTCTTACTCCAAAATAATTCGAAATTTTTTGTCAGCCACAACCAACCCACACACCCAAAACCGCCGTTGTCGCAGTTGTGAGCACGCAGAATCAGCCATATCCATTATTTTCGGCAGCGTACCCTTCACAGCAAGCGCGATAGACTTTCTCATTGACACAACGCTTGTACTACTGGCGGGTGCCGAGGGTGTCGGGCGTTGCGGGCGCGCATTGGGAGTGAGTGCGCCGTTGGGCGACGTGCGCGATGGCGTCTAAGGCGGACAAGGACGCCGTTGCGCTGGTGGTGCCTGACAACAGCGGCGTCGACTACAAGACGCGCTTCAACCGCCTGCAGAACCTCATCTTCGACATTGACTCTGTGATTAACCTCGAGAGCCTGCTTGTGGGTGTGGCGAGGGGTGTGCTGGGCTGTTGTGCGTCATTGTCGCACGAACTGGTTTGTGTGTGCTGGTGCATGGCGGAGACGTCGGTGGTTCGCGAAAGGGGGAGAGGGATGTGCATGTGAGGGACGTGCATGTGCCCCCAAGTGAAGCTGCATGCGCTTGTGTGTGTGTGTGTGTGATGTGCAGAGCAGTTGTTGACGGTTCGTTTGCGAGGCATTTGGAAGCCCCGACCTTTCTTACGCCGTCGCGTGTGCGCAGGACACACTGCGCGTTCTGTTTGACAACTGCAACACGCCCGAGGGACGGCGCATCGCCAATGCTCCGCAGTTTCTTGAGAAGTGTGAGTGTCGATGGAAGGGATGCGCGGGTCGGTTACACAGATGTGCATGTGCGGGCGTGTTCTTATTGGACTCTGGCGGCTGGACGAATGTTACTGCGTTGCAATGGTGTACGGTGAAAGCGCGGCCTTCATCATGCTGGCGCTGTGACTCTGTTGTGACTCTGCTGTTGCTCCCGGTGCAGTCAAGCAAATTCTCGGCACGGTCGAGTCGCTTCGTCCGAACCGAAATGACTTCAACACGATCAAAGTCATTGGCCGCGGTGCCTTTGGCGAAGTCGTCGTCGTGCAGCACAAGGTCTGCTGTCGGTGACAATTTGCACTTTGGGACATGGCGCGGAAGTAGAGCCACCGAGAGAGAGGAAGGGGACCGGGGGG
>CALSCQ010001711.1:0-24483 GCA_943704525.1 Pigoraptor vietnamica | reverse complement strand
GGTGGGTGGGCGGGTGTGTTTGTGTGTGTGAATGTAAACACTTGCTCTATATATGTCGCCCCTTACCACCCTCACCATTACCACCCTCACCGTTGCTCACGTCGTCCGTCTTCGCAGCTCGACTGGGCGTGGGTAGGGTCGTACATGGCGGAGCAGTGGAACATCTACGGCTACAACGACGACGACTGGTGCGTGACTTCACCCGTGCAGCGGTGCTTGTTCGCGTGCGCGCGCACACGCAGTCGCATGCGCCCTTTTGCCTTCTCACTCGTCACGGGCGTGCCTGCTGACTCTCGCTGCGACCCGCAGGTACAAGGTGAACCGGAACACGAACCACTGGGCGGTGCTGGTGTCCTTCGCTTTCATCATGGTCATCGAGTCGTTTGTTCGGCTGGCGTTTCTGCGCCGCGACAAGACGCGAATATGGTCGCTCGTGTTCGTCGTCATCATCGATTGCCTCACCGCGTGGCCGTTCATCTTCTCGCTCTTCTGGATAGCCCTGCGAACAATGTGAGGGGCCGTAGTTTCATCACGGGCCGGCTGCATCGTTCACGCACATGTCGCCACAACACGCGAGCATGCGCACGACATCCACTGTATTCGCACACTCGTATTGCTCTTGCTCAAGCATCGTCTCTGTGCATATGGCCTTCTATTGATCCGGTTCCCCCGCTGCAGATACATTCCGAGCTACTTGCGAGTATGGCATGCGCACATGCTGCTCAGGGTAAGTGGCGTTGAAATATTGCGACTGTTACATCACGCGTGAAATTTGTGCACTGTGCTTATCTCTTGCGTGAAGAAAATTGCTAATTTGTTTCCCTTGTGTTGGTGTGCTAGGTCTTCGTGCTCAGCAACAGCGTCAAGCAGCGGATTGATGTGAAGATTCAGGTGAATTGGCGACACAACACATTCCTGCGCACCGCCACGAGTACCTCTCTTCTCGTAATGCGACCAAATATCTACAAAGCCAACCCCTCTATGGCCGCCGCCACACACACACCTGTGCACGTACATTACCCACTTTTATCTCGATGCGACCGTAATTTTTTAACACGTCGATGCTCTCTCGCAGCTGACGTTCCTCGTGCACATGCTCTGCTGCCTCTTTGTGACGGGCACGTGCGGATTCCGCTACTTTTCGAACGACTTCTACCCGGCGTCGAACCCTCCGAACACGTTCCTCGACTCGTTCTACTTCATGGTTGTGTGAGTACAGCCGACATAAACTGCGTATTGCGTCTGCGCTGTTCCGTTGTCCTTACTATCTCACTCCTCGCATATGGTCTCCTGTCGTCCTCGTTTGTCTCAAGGTCGATGGACAATCGTCTACGTTCAGCTTACCTGAGTGGTATTTTTTTCTCTTCTCTCCCTTCTGCAGAACGATGAGCACTGTCGGCTACGGCGACATTACGCCGGAGAACAAGTGGGCGCGCATCTTCGTGATATGCCTCATCATCACATCCCTTATCGTCATCCCGGAGTCCATCGCGCGCCTCGCGCAAATCCTCAGCGAGTCTTCCGAGTACTCGGGAAGCTTCAAGCGGGCCAAGCACGAGCAGCACGTGGTGCGTGACAGTACGAGCAATGTTGCATGTGCGAGCCGTGTGTGCGTGTTGCGTGTGAGCGTTGTATGCGTGTGCGCGCATGCACCCGTCCGGTTCGAAACTGATGATATGGCCCTTGCGTCACGCACAGGTGGTGTGCGGCAATATAACGTTTGAGCGCGTGAAGGAGTTCTTCAACGAGTTCTACAACCGCGCGCCCTTCACGAGCGCCGGCACGAGCGCGAGACAGGCGGCGACCGGACGCGAGATTGTCGTGCTGCTGTCGACGCAGGCGCCGTCACGTGAGCTCAAGGCGTTTCTCATGCGGCCGTACATTGCGAAACGATGCGTCTTTCTGGAGGGGTGAGCGGCTTGGGATTGCTTGCCGTTGTTTGTTATTGCGAGTAGAGTATAGGTCTTAGAGCAAAGCTCGATTCATAATCCATCGATACTCTCGACAATACCCTGCTTCCGGAAGCCGTGCTGTTGCGTGCGCCCGGTGACTCACTCAGCCCACTTCGATCCTCCATGCAGCTCTGCGCTCATCGACAAGGACCTCCACCGCGCCGAAGTCAGCCGCGCATCGGGCGTCTTCCTCCTCACGGATTACTCGAGCGACGAGGTGGACGCGGCGCGCAGCCACGACGTCGTAGACTACGACCGGAGCAACATTCTCCGCGCTTGGGCCATCCGCATGTACAGCGACGACGTCCCGCTGTACGTGAGCCTCCTTCGCGCCGAGAACCGCTACCACATCGAGAAGATGTTCCAGTGCGACCGCCTCAACTGCGTGGAGGAGGTCAAGATGAACTTTCTCGCCGTCAACTGCATCGCCAAGGGCGCGTCCACGCTCATCACGAACCTCCTCCGAGAGCAGAGCGTGTATCTCAACAAGAGCGTGGAGGGGCGCAACCGCGCGCCATGGGTCGACGAGTACATCTCGGGAGCGAACGCCAACGTGCGCCCAGTCATTGCTGGGGGGCACGTCGTCGGCATGACGTTTTCAGACGCCGCCGCCCTCATACACCTCCGGTTCGATGTGACGCTCATGGCAGTGCGATTGATTGGGAAGCGCAGGCGCATCCTGCTGAATCCATCCACGAGCTATCGCATCCGCGGCGGCGAGGAGCTGTTCGTGTGCGTGCGCACTGAGCGCGAGCTGGACGACGTGCGCGTCTACCTGCGCTCGGACGACGCGATGCAGCTGCGGACGGAGCTTGACGAGGAGGCGTCGGCTTCAGTCAGTGGCATGCGTCACCGCCGCGGCGTCGGGAACATCGGCGGCAGTTTTGCGGACCTCTTGCCCGGGCGCAGCTCTCTGGAGACGATGCGCGACCCTGCGGAGCTCTTCAAGCGGTCGCAGTCAAACGCGCTGTCGACGGCGTCGTCTTCGTCGCCGTCTTCGCCGCGGTTCCGGGTCGACTACCCTCCGCCGCCCTTTCCGAATGCTCGCATATTCCGGTGCCACCTGTCGATGCACGAGCGGACGCTGGCGAATTCGACGCTGGAGACGGCGGAGCACCTTCGCGGCCACGTGATTGTGTGCGGGGAGCGCTTCGATGCTATCTTCCAGTTTATCGCGCGGCTGCGGTCGGCGGATCTCAGCGCGTCCAAGGTGCGCCCCATCGTGCTTCTCCGCGAACAGCCGCCGCCGCAGCACGTGTGGGACGAGATATCTTGCTTTCCGGACGTGTTCTACGTGGAGGGGTCCGGCGTCAACGTCGACGATCTCATACGCGCGGGAGGGAAGTCGGCGGACCGAATGGTCATAGTCAGGTGGGCGTGCGTTGCTTGTGCCGCTGTCCCTGATTGCGTGGAAAGGAGTGTTGTGTCACTGCTGTCGCCGCACTGCGTTCTCAGGCATAACGCATTTGCCTGCCCACTCCCGTCCGCGCAGCAACTCGTCTTCCGCTGGCGCCGCCAACATTGACGCGGACGGCGACAAGCCGCTGCTGGACGCGCACGCCATCATGATCACGCACATGATCGGCTTCATCAACGACGAGCGCGAGACGGACCTCGCGACGACGACCGAGCTCCTCTATCCCGAGAACATGAAGTTCCTCGCGATTACGTCGAGCGGCATCGAGAAGCGTCGCATCCCGTACTTTCTGCAGCCGAGCTACGCGGCCGGGCGGGGGTGGACGGCGCGGATGGTCGACTGCATCGTGTACGCGAGCCACCACGAGCCCTACCTCTACGACCTCATGACGTCCCTCGTTGGCTCGCAGGAGAGGCACGGCGGGTCGAGCGTCCTCATGCAGGTGGGGTGTCTGTTTGCGTATCCATCTGCTTTGAAATGACTTTGTCCTTCTACTCGGTTGTTTTCTGCGCGGCCATCGCGGTTCGTTAGAGTGTGCCGTCTCTAATGGTGCGAGAGTTGTATCTGAGTGTCCCTCTTGCGTTGCATCGCAGGTGCGCCTCCCTCCCGCACTGCGTGGCGAGAAGTTCGGCACCGTCTTCCACCATTTTGCCATCAACTACGGGATTATCGTGCTCGGGCTCTTCCGTGCGCCCTCGGAGCCGCTCGGCAACGTGCTGCCGTTCGTCTACACGAACCCGCCTTCGGACGCCGTCGTGTACCCGAGCGACCTCATCTACATACTTCAACGCACGGAGCGACAAGAGACGACCGTGTGAGATGCTCCCTGGTTCTCTCGAGAGCAAAGACCAGACCTCTCGTGTTTATTGCGCAGTTGCGTGCGTGGCGTGGCTGCGGCGTGCGTACAGTGTTTGGGCGCTTCTGGAAAGCGACCCACACCGATGAAACCACACACATTCTCTCATGTCACGCCCCATCCATGACGCGCGCCGACAGACGTACGTACACATACCTCTTGGGATGGTCGTTTGCCGAACCGTCCGATGGACGCCATCACGTGATTAGGCCAAAAATGCGGCGAGCTAACCGAACCAACCGAAAACCCCACAACCATCGCAGACACTGCCGTCGACTCCCATTTCTCCATCACCGTGCGTGCAGACGAAAAAGATGCGCGTCGCACGTGTGCGTTGAGGGCGCGTGGGTCGCCCAAACCCTGCCACTCGCACAACCACGTAGTCCGCTTAGTGTTACAGGAATGGCCGATCGAAACGCTGCCGCTCCCGTCTCGGGCGGTCGTCCCGCAGTGTCCGACATCGCCAGCAGCGACACCAACTCCGCACGAGGCGGTCATGCGCGTCGGGAACACGACCACGCCGCACAGAATGGCGGCGAGCAGCGCCCGAGGCAGCGGCGGCGACGGCGGACGTCGGATGGCGATGAACCAGCGCACTCGGTGACTGAGGGCGGGAAGGAACGCTCGGCGCAGATTTCGAAGGTTGCGGAGCGTCCATCCGTAGATGTCGCCGGTGTGCATGAGGGGAATTCGACCGGCGCCGCTGCGGGGACGCAAGGGGGTGCCAGCCGCGGGGCGAAGGCGGGCACGCACGTGGTGCAGTGTCGCATATGCAAGCGCGAGTTTACAAACCGCGGGCGCGCACGCCAACACTTTCGGGATGCGCATGGCGGGAAGGCAGATGGCGAAGGGCCTGGCGAGGGAGAGGCACCCGCGGCGCCGCAGCTCGCGCGCGTGAAGAGGGCAGCCAAGGGGAGTGGCGATGGTGAGGGCGAGAGCATCGCGAACTCGTCTGCACGCGTGAAATTGCCTGTCAAAGCGGGGGACGTTGTTAGCCACAGCGTCGACGGAGGGAACGGTGCGCACCACGTGCATGCGAAGAGCAATGTCGTGGAGGAGGAAGAGAGCGCCGGTGCAGGCGTAAAACTGCCTGTGATTGTCGCGCACGGCGTTTCTGCGGGCGCTTCTTCGCACGGCACGGCAGAGGCGGCGGAGGCGGCCACGGCACAGCTCAAGGTGAAGATTCTCTCCGACATGGCGGCGAGACTGCGTGGCGCGAACGACACGACAATCAAGAAGGAGAAGCCGGCGAAGCCCGCAAGGACGTCGCACACGTGCACGCACTGTGAGCGCGCTTTCGACTCGGCCAGGAAGCTGAGAGACCACGCGGCGTCCATGGCGGGCAAGAAAGGGCACCCTTCAAGCGCGCCGATGGAGGCACCGACGCAGCAGCGCGCGGCACAGGTGAGCGGGCCTGCCCACCCTTCGTCGCCGTCGCCGGCGTCACTTTCGAGCGCGGTGAAGTCGCTGTCTCTCAAGGATGCGCCGGAGGCGGCAGCCGCTGTGACGACGGTGGATGGTGCGCGTGCGGACGAGGAGGCAAAACTCAATGCGGACGGTCCGCGAGAAGATGTGGTGACGCGGGCGGACGCTAAGGCTGTGGAATCGAGAATGGGTGATGTTGTCTCGCTGGGCTCCGGCTCGGGCGACCCTAAGGCCGCGGCGGCGAATGCTAGTAAGGGAGCGCCCGCGGAAAGCGTCGCGCCGGTGCCCGTGCAGCGGGCGAACGACACGCCCTCGACAGCCGCGCAGGAGCCGAACGCGCTTCCGTCGGCGCAGGAAGACGCGAGCGTCCGTCCCGTGGGTGCGCGCGACTTGTTTGCGGCGGCGGTGGAGGCCGAGTCTCTCAATCGGCTGTCGTTCATGATCCTCGAGCACTTTCGCCGAACGCACTTGAACCTCGCCGGCGTGCGCGCGCGCTGGGAAATCGCGCTCGCCGTCCGCGACATTGTCCGCGGCATTAGTCCCATGTTTGCGTCGGCGGACGTCAGCATCTTTGGATCGTCGGGGAATGGTTTCGGCACGTTCAACTGCGACTTGGACCTCTGTTTGCGCAACGTGGGCGGCGCAAGCGTCGCACCGAACAGCCGCGTAGCGAGGCGCGAGGCGCAGAGAGAAGAGATGCGAGCGGAAAAGCCGTCCGAGGGCGCTTCGGCTGCAGCGGAGACGCGCGCGGAGGACGCGGTCGGGCCCGATGCAGATGGTGCTGACGACGTCGGCGGAGCGAACGGTGTTGAGGAGGGTGGTGATGACGACGGCGACAAGGACGAAGGAGAGGGGTCGCGGGAGGCAAAGACCGCTGGGAAGGAAACCGACCGGGCCAAGCAGCGCGGAAAACGTGTGGCGCGTGAGATACTCTCGTACGTGCACAACAAGCTCTCGCGGATGCGCTGGGGCCGCACCCGGTTTATTCGGACGGCGAAGGTTCCGATCATCCAGTTTGTGTATCCCAAGTGGCGGATCGAGTGCGACCTCTCGCTGGGCAACGAGAACGCGATCCTGAACACGGAGATATGCCACTTGTGCTCGTCGCTGGACCAGCGCATCCCTGCGGTCGTCCTCGCCGTGAAGCGCTGGACGACGCACATGGGCGTCAACGGTGCCGCGTTCGGATGGCTCAGCTCGTTCTCGTACACGCTGATGGCGCTTCACTACATGCAGCGCGTGAATCCGCCGCTCGTGCCGCCCACGGAGCGACTGTCGAGGGCCAACGTGCTCGAGTACGTGGCAGCCGCGGCCGCGAATCGGATGACTCCGGGGGAGCTCCTGCGAGGGTTCTTCCTGTTCTACGGCAACGGCCACTTCAACTTCACCGACGACGCCGTCTGCGTGCGACTCGGGCGCCGCACGCGCAAAGAGGAGCTGCCTCAGCTGCCGTACGTGAAGGGCGATCCGTGGAAGATAGCCATCGAGGATCCCGCGGATGAACGGCTCAACCCTGGCGCGAAGATCGCGTCGCTGCAGCGCCAACGCCAGCTCGTGGGGTTGATGTCGGATGCCGCGCGCATGTGCGTGGACCCGTCGTTTGCGTCGTTCTTGCTGCCGCACGCGACGAGCGAGAGTGTGCGGCAGTGAATGAATGAACGGCCGTGCGAGCGACGTTGTGAGTGAAGAGGCTAGCCGCGATCTAAAGGAGTGGATTTACAGAACAGGAAGGGAAAAAAAAAAAAAAAAAAAAAATAGCCACGTGACCCGTTGAGCAACGGCGGAGGCGCGCTCTGATTGGCTGATTATCTCTGTGGTCACCGCCACACACACCTCCCTCTCGCATCTCCTCCCCTCCTCCGTCCCTCGTCCCTTCCTCCCTCCACGCACTGTGCGGCGCATACGCTCATAAGAAAGAAGAGAGGGCGACTGAACTCGGCCTCCGTAAGCTGCACGCAAGCGAGACACGAAGATGCGCGTGGCTCTGGCGGTCGTTGCGCTCGCCGCGGCCTTCGCGTGTGCCGGTGCGTTTGCCGTGATGTATTCTGCGTGTGTGAGGGAGACAATGCTGTGGAGCCGTGAGACAAATGCTAGAGAAAGAACATCTTAGTTGAACTGGGTCCATTAGCTGTGAAGAGTTTAGTTGCGCGTGCGTGCGTGTGTGTGAGTGGTAAGAAGCTGATCGCGTGCCTTCGTTGCGCTGCATCAGCCGCGGCGCCCGCCTTTGACGGCTGGGCGGACGAGGTTGCCTCGTATTCTGGTGAGCACAATAGAACGCATTCGTAGCGTCTGTGTAGTTTGCGGCATCGACTCTCCCGCATCCCACGCAACAGCACAACATTCAGCCACACATGATCTACGCACTGGTCGTGTTGGTCTTGGAGTCGATGGACACACGTCTATGGTGTTTCCACGGTCGCAATGCCGTCCACTGACCCGAGTGCTGCGCACAGACGACGCCCAGTCGCTCATTAACTACATCACGAGCGGCAAGGGGAAGGGCACGGCGTACGATCGGCTCGCGGCCTTCGTGGACACGTACGGCCCACGGCTCTCCGGCACACCGCAGCTGGAGGCGGCCATCGGTGAGAGATTCCTGTTCTCTGCTTCATTCACACAGACGTGACTATGAGTCGCACAATTGCTCTCTCTTCCTGGCATTCGTCTGAGCGCGACGTGTGCGTCTCCCCTGCGCAGACTTTGCGCTTGCGCAGCTCTCCGCCGATGGCTTCGACAACGTGCATGGCGAGGACGTGATGGTCCCTCACTGGGAGCGCGGCCACGAGTCCCTTCGCATTCTCGAACCCCGCGTGGACAGCCTTGCTCTTCTCGGCCTCGGCAACAGCGTCGCGACGCCCGCCGAGGGCATCGTCGCCGAGGCCCTTGTCGTCTCTTCTTTCGACGAGCTCACCGCACGCGCGGCGGAGGCAAAGGGGAAGATTGTCGTGTTCAATCCGGACTGGGTGTCGTACCCCGTCACGGTCGCGTATCGCGCGGGAGGCGCGTCGGCCGCTGGCGCCGTCGGTGCGGTGGCTGCGCTCGTGCGGTCGGTGACGCCGTATTCGATCAACAGCCCGCACACGGGCTCGATGCACTATCAGGACGGCGTGCCGAAGGTCCCCGTTGCGTGCATCACGGTGCGTGTGTGTGTTGGTTCTATCGGTACTCTTGCTTGCTCTAGCTGGAGACGGATTCTCTGTGTTGTGTGGGTCACTCCACGCCGATCCCTCGTATTCTGCGTGTATCCGTTGATCAACATGGGATCTTGTTCACTCTCTCTTTCTGCGATGTGACTTTGCCTTATGCTGTGCCCTGGGCGCGCGACAGGTGGAGGACGCCCAGCTGTTTGCGCGCATGCAGGCGCGTGGGCAGCGCATCGTCCTTGAGCTCAAGATGGAGGCCAAGACACTCCCTGACTCGAAGTCCCGCAACGTGGTGCGTACAACGTGCCGTGCTCGCAATTCGTCCGCGTTCTTTCCTTAGGGTTGCACATGTGGTGCTGCTCTGCGTAATTCCGCTTCCTTTATCGTCTCGTAACGCGAAACGCATTCGCAGGTGGCGGAGATTGTCGGTTCGGAGCACCCCGAGCAGGTCGTGCTCTTTAGCGGCCATCTCGACTCGTGGGATGTGGGCGAGGGCGCCATGGACGACGGCGGCGGCGCCTTCATCTCGTGGGCCTCGCTTCTCGCCATTAAGCAGGTCGGTGCTTGTATGACTGCATCCATATCGTGCCCGCGTGTGTGTGCGAATGTTATCGCAAAACATGGGCTCCCGACTGCGTTTGAATCGCACACATGCGCGTGTTCGTGCTTTTTTATCCAAATTGGTATCGCAAGCCATGGGCCTCTTCGATGCCGCATCTGACGCGTCATTGTTGTCTGCGCAATCGCAGCTCGGCCTCCGCCCCAAGCGCACGATTCGCCTGGTGCTCTGGACGTCCGAGGAATAGTGGGTGTCCTTCTGTCTTCTGTTCAGCTGTGTGACAGCGCGTCCAGTCCTCTGTCACTTTCTGCGCGGTCGCTGACCGCCGTCTGTTGCATGCGCAGTGGTGGCGTCGGCGGCGACGCCTATTATGACGCGCACAAGGCGAATGTCTCCAACTACAATATTGTGATGGAGTCCGACCTCGGCGTGTTCAAGCCGGAGGGCATTGAGTTCACTGGTGGGCTGCAGTCCCTTTGTGACAATGGCCGTCCGTCGCACGAGCTGCTCTCCTCCCTGGTCACCCCTGCGTCGCTTTGTTTATGACTTGCGCGCACGTTACATGCGTGCGTCCACTTTGGCCTTGCATGGCTCAACTCGCTGTGTGTGAGTAGGCAATGACGCGGCGCGTGCCATCATGACGAACATCGGCAAACTGCTGGCGCCGATCAACGCGACGGAGGTGACGACGGACGGCGAGGGCACGGATATCAGCCTCTTCATGGACGCAGGTGTGTCCCTCTCTGCTGCGAAGCGTGTGCAGCGTTTCTTGCGAACCTCCTCGTCGTCGTATCTCCTTTCTTTCTTCGTGAGTCTGAGCAACCATGCGCACGCTCTCCCCGTAGGCGTTCCTGGCGCGAGCCTTGCGAACGACAACGACAACTACTTCTATTATCACCACTCGGACGGCGACATGATCACGGTGCTCAACCGAGATTATGTGAGTGGCACCTTCCTGTTGTTGCCTTCACCACTGTCTCAACGACGAGAGACATCCCACTCTCACTATTGCTGACAACTGCGTGCGCGTGTTGTCCCTGGCAGATGGACCTCTGCACCGCCACGTGGGCCGTCACCGCCTACACGCTCGCGAGCCTCGACGACATGCTTCCCCGCGACAAGCCCAGCACGATGCCTTCGGCGCCGTACCCGAAGCGCTACGGCAAGCACTGAACGGCCCATTTATCGCACTGTCTGCCGTGAGTGCGTGCGTGCATGTGGCGGGGACGCTGGAGGTTCTCGCCGATGCAGGCGACGCACCGCGAATACAACTGTTACTGGACCGACAACAGCGTCTTCCATCAATTTTCTATTTTGTTTTCAAGGGCAGAACGAGCCGCTCACTTGATATCTGCGGATGGAATTTGGAAAGCGTTAGCCAAATCTGCATACACGCGCACACCACGACTTTGCCAGCCCAAGGGCGCACCCACCCAGTGTGAGCCGTATGTTCATGGCCGTGAGCTCGGCGACGAGGTACCGGAAAACGTACGGAACGGCGACGACCTCGATGCCTTTGGACGACTTGCACACGCGGCACGACACCCCGCGCCGCTTTGAGATGGCCGACGGCTTCTCGAGCATGGGAGAGAGGAGGCTCCCGCAGCCACGGCACACGTAGCACTGGATGGAAGAAAACGGCAAGTTCAGCACAGACGCACAATCGGATAGGCACATTCGGAGAGGCCAAAGAAAATTGCTTATAACGGCATGCGAAACGTGTGCTCACCGTCGAATAATCCGAGCAGTTCATGAGGCGGTCCTGCAGCATGAACGACACGCCGTGCGCGAGCAGAGAGTCGCGCTCCATTTCGCCAAAGCGGATGCCACCAGCGCGCTTGCGACCCTGCGAAGCGAAGCAACACGAACACGTTAACCGTGCACGACGACTGCAACCCTCCATCATCCCTCTTCGCGAACACTCGCATACACACGCAAGCGCACCTTGATGGGCTGGTGCGTGAGGTTGTGGACGGGGCCCGTCGTGCGGACCTGAAACTTGTCGCCGACCATGTGACGCAGGCGCTGGTAGTAGCAAATGCCAAAGAAGATGTCCGCCTGGAACTCGGTCCCGTGGATGCCAGAGTACAGCCGCTCGGTGCCGTAGTAGTTGTACCCCGCCTTCACGAGCTGCTCGCCGAAAAACTCGCCGGCGACGTTGTCCTCGGAGAACTGGAACGGCGTCGCGTCGTGGCAGAGCCCGTGCATCGCGGCGCCCTTGTTGGCCATGATCTCAATGACCATTCCAATAGTCATGCGAGAGGGGAATCCGTGCGGGTTGAACACAATGTCGGGGACCATCCCGCTCTCCGTGAACGGCATGCTCTCCGCCGGCCACAGCTGGCTGCACACGCCCTTCTGCCCGTGACGGGACGCAAACTTGTCGCCGATGACGGGGTTGCGCGTCGTCCGCAGCTTCACAATCGCACGCTGCGCCTCGGCGTCTCCAGTGTCGGACCCGAGCAGCCGAATCTCGTCCACAAACGCGGGCTCCGTGCCCTTGTACTTCTCCACGCGGTGCGTTCCGCTCGTCTCGTCGACGACGCAGTACAGCGGATCGCCCGGCTGCAGCTTCGTCCCAATCGCCGGGAAACCGTCGGGATCGATACCCTGCGGGGGCTTCTCGGCCGCTGGCACTCCAAAGCGCTGCGTCGGCTTCTCACCCCGCGGACCGCGCGTCTTGGTGAGGTCGGCAATCTGCGTCTTGTACACGGTCGCGTGGCCAAACCCGCGGTCGAACGATCCCTTGTTGAGGATCATGGCGTCCTCCATGTCGTAGCCCGTGTAGGAGATGACGGCGACGACGGCGTTCGTGCCCGTGGGGTAGTTGTCGATCTCGTACTCGTCGTAAGCGCGCGGGCGGAACATGGGCGTCTGAGGCGTCTGGATGCGGTAGAGCTTGTTGTCGGTGCGGTGCACAAACGAGTGCAGCGGAGTGCCCATCGTCTGCTTGCCCATTTGGCACTGCGCGAATTTGGAAGCAAAACGCGGGGGGAGTGTGAGGAGAGAGCAATGGACCGCTGGCAAGCTGTCAATATCAGGCAACATCCTAAAGGATTGGGAGAGGCACTATGCAACAAGAGGTTGCGCAGTGCTTAGAAGAGGCGGCCACATTCGAGAACGCGATGTAAGCACGCTCCACCCACCTGGTACATGTTGCGCGGGCTCTGGTTGAAGTCGGAGAACGGCGTGAGGTTCGCCACAAAGCTGAGAAAGTTCGTCGGTCGCAGCTCGTGGTGCGTCGTCACGCCCGGCCTAATCTCGTCGTCGGCGCACGATATGTCCATAAACACCTGCTCGAACGTCCCGATCATCTCCACGGCGCCCGTCGCGAGGCTCTGCACGGGCCGCATCATGCGCGAGGGCGTTGAGAAGAGGAAGAGGCCGGGATAGAGACCGCCGGACGACGGCGGCACGTAGCCGACCTCCAGGAAGCGGGGCACCTGCATTGCAGCGACGACAAAAACTTGAGAAAAAAGAGCCAGGAAATACCACAGCGTCGGACTATGACACTGAACCCAATTCCATACACTCGGACACAGTGTCCAGACGACAATACTGAACCGATCCCGTCCCACTCACCCCCTCGAGCGCCTTTGTCTTGAAGTACCGCAGCGCGTCGGCGACCTGGCGCATCTTTTCGGGCGCAACCGCACCCACCATCCGACCGTCCAACATCACCGGGAGATACGACGGCGGGTACATGGCGCCGAGGTCCGCGGGCGCGACGCCCAGCTCCGCGAGAAGGCGGGGCACGGCCGACGCATCCTCAATGTCGTTCACGAGCTCGCACGAGTACGTGAGGTGGTTCAAGAGGCCGCAGGGGGCGCCGTCGGGCGTGTGCACGGGGCAGATGAATCCCCACGACTCCGGAAGGAGCTTGCGCACGCTCGTCGTCTTCATCTCGGCAAAGAACGCGCCTCGGTGGATGCACCGAAAGTGCGAGACGTAGCGGAGAAAGTTGAGCTTGTCGGCGACGATCGTGTACCCAGACACCTGCTGCAGGTCCAGCCCGCTGCTCGTGACAAGGTTGCCAGTCGCCATGAGGTACTCGAGGCGCCGACCGACGTCGACCGCGTTGCGCGCGATAGCCTTCGAGAGATACTCCGGCGTCGCAAACGAGACGCGGTCCGCCTGCCTCCGGAGGTCCGTCGTGACGACCTGTCGCAAGCCGTCCAGCCAGTCCTCGAGCTTGTCCTTCAGGTACATGAGGTAGAGGTGACCACCCTGGAGAATCTCCCAGTTCATCGGCGAGTCCGGATTATCCCCGGCTATCTCGCCGGAGACGAGGCGGTACAGCTTTTGCACCATAAACACGAGGAGGTTGAACTTGTCGCGATCGCTCGTGAGGTGTACAAACACAATCTTGCGAAGAAGCTGCCGGCCGACGTCCGCGTCCGTAAAGTGCGAGGGGACGTCGAGCGCCGCGCGAAAGCGGCTCCCGAGAAACACGAGCGCGTCCTTCTGCGAGTTGACGCCGAGGTGCACGCTCTCGCGGAGCATAAGCTCGACGCGGTCCGTCACAAAGCTGTCCGACACGGCGCCCTGCACTATCCGCTCGTAGATCTCGCGGTCGGTCGTGTCCACGAGCGCCTTGAGGATGAGAACGACGGGGACAAGGTACTCGTTCTTCTTGTGCGAAAAGCGCAGCATGCAGTTGCCGTCGACGAGCGAGTGCACGGTGATCGTCAGCGACGTCTGGTCCGGCCGCACGCAGCGAATCGTCGTGCCGAACCGCGTGTACGTCGGCCCGCGCTTCTTGTACGAGCTGCGCTCGATCGCCATCACGTAGTTGCGGCGCGGAAGCACGAGCATGCGGATAATCCTCTCGATGCCGTTGATGATGAAGTACCCGCCCTGCTCTTCCGCCTCCTCGTGTCGGTTGACGAGCTCCGCCGGCGTCATTCCGTGCAGGTTGCACCGCTCCGACTTGACCATGATCGGCACGTGACCGATGGCTTTGGTCCACGTCTGCACTTCGGGCGCGTCTCCAACGCGGCACTTGACGACGACTTGCAGCTTCGCCTTGTACGTCACGGCCCGCTCGCGGCACTCGGACGGGAAGATGCGCCGCTGTACCGAACGCTGCTCGCGGTCGGACAGCATGGGCACGCCAATCGTCGCCTCCTCAATCCAGAACCGCGCAAGGCGGCCGCTGGCGTCCTTCGCCTCGCGAGGGTCGATATCCTGTGGGAGTGCGCGCACACAACAATGAACACGCAACCACTCGACTCACGCAGAGCGTATTGGCACTCACCGCCACCGCTGTTGCGAGGCCATGATTGATCATGAAGTTGAACGACTCGATGTGCGGTCGGAAGAGTTCGCGTAGCTTGGCATGCTGTTCCGCGTTGACAGCGCCCGTCTGTCGCTCGAGTGTTTTGAAATCGAGCGCAGCCATGATGGCACTGCCCACCCCGGCACGCACACAGTGTGGGACCGGGGAGGCGCAGAGACAGGCGACCCTCAGGCGAAAGGGCAGACGCAGAGAAGACTATTCACCCTCACACCACGTAGGCGGCAAGACACTGTGCTTCAAAGAGCTTCTCGACTCAAATGCATCTTAGGGCAAATTACATTCACAAAACTCGTGCAAAACACGTGCGGCTTGATTGCACATCACGTGACCACTCGTAACCCTCACCATTTATCGAGAGATAGGTAACCCCCACCTGTGCGACTAGCGGACACATGTCACCAATTCGTGACGCCACACGAAGGCCCTGATACTCTGAAGTGGCCCAACTTCCGCCTTCTTTTCTATAGTTTTTTCCTCTTTCTCTAATTCAGCGAAGTCATGTTGAAGTATTTCAAACCCATCAAGAAGCCCGCCGCAGACGGCGCCGGCAGCGGCCATCGTGCGTGGGAGGGGTGTCATGGGGACGCATCGTCTGCCGTTTGCGACACGTCGGCCAAGCAGAGAGCCGCGGAGACAGCGCACGCCGTGGCTGCCGATGTCGTATCGGACGATGTCGCATTGAACGACGATGCGACGAAACGTGTTGTTGACTTGACCCAATGTGCCGAGGACGCTGTGCAATTGTCGCCGACGCTACCATTACGGACCGCCGGCGATCGCAGCGGCAGCCCTAGCGACTTCAACCCGTACAAAGATCGATTTGTCTCGCTATCGCGTTCGCTTTCTGTAACACGCCGCGCGCCCGATAAGTCCTA
The DNA here is from genome assembly GCA_943704525.1 of Pigoraptor vietnamica. Lineage (NCBI taxonomy): Eukaryota > Filasterea > Ministeriida > Capsasporidae > Pigoraptor > Pigoraptor vietnamica. The sequence goes on along the minus strand of CALSCQ010001711.1, from coordinate 8,957 downwards.
TTACGGAGGTCGTTTAATTGTGTTCGATCGTCAGGTGCCGACGGCGGATCGGGCTCGGCTACTCACGGCGCTGTGCAAACTCTCGTCGTTGCGCCAGCACGAAGCGACGCTGTTCGGACAGACGCACCCGCAACCTCGGCTGTCGAGCTTGCATGCAGACACGGATGTGTCGGGACGATACACGAACTCGATCGTCGGATCTAACCCGTGGGTGCCGGAGCTGCTCGAGCTGAAGGGAATGGTGGAGCGGACGCTGGGCCAAAAGTTCAATTCCGCCGTCGTCAATTTTTACAGGTGAGGCAAACTGTAGTGGGGCGCGCGTGCATGTGAAGCGGTGGTGTGTGTGCAGGTCTATTTGTGTTGGGTTTTGCGTGAGGGCATGCGCGTGCGTTGTTGTTGCTGTGTCTGCTCGAGCTTGTTTCTTGTTCGTCGCATTCATCTCGCCGTTGCGTGCGCAGAGACGGGCGCGATCACGTGGGGATGCACAGTGACTATGAGGATAACACGGGCCCAAACCCTACGATCGCATCCGTTTCGCTGGGGGCGACGCGCGATTTCGTTGTGAAGCGGCGAGAGGGAGACAAACGCGGACGGCGCAGTTCCGAGCCGCAGGATTGGGACGACGGACCCGACCGCCTCGTCCTTCCGCTGCGGTCCGGCACCATGCTCGTTATGCAGGGCAGCTTCAATAGCGACTTCAAGCACGGCGTGCCGCCGCGCGCAGGCGTCGCCGGTCCGCGCATCAACGTGACATTCCGACAGTACATAAAGAGGAGCCCAAATTGAATGGAGAATGCGCGTGTGTGGCGGTTGGGTCGCTCATGAAAATTGTAGAGATGTGTGTTATATAGAGTTTCGCGACGCAATATCAAGCAACGCGCAGACGCGCACGCACGCAGCCGCCATAACGCTTGCGCTGTCATTCACTGCTCTTCTTCTCGCTCCAGAAGGTCTTGAATTCGCAAGCGTTCCCGCTCACTCACTAGCTTGCTAAGTTGAATTTCCTTCGGCCGCGGCGGCACGAGTATTTGCAACTTCACGGCCTTGAGCGACGTTGGTTGGCTCGCGATGAGCTGCTCGAGCTCACACGACTGCGCGCAGACAAACGCGGAACAGTGAGACAGGGAGCATGCACACTCAGGGCGCTTACAGCGTGCTGCTGTCAAAAACACCAAGACAAGCGCCGGGGGGGTCTCCGGGAACATTGCTATCGTATGCCAGTGCAGTCGCCAACAATCCAAGCAATTAGCACAAACACGAACCATCAACTCGTGCGCAAGGTGCCGTGTCATCTGCACTCGCTCCTTCGCCACTTGCGACGCGTAAAGACCCGCTTCCCGATCAATCTCCTTCTGTTTCTGCTCGCGCAGGGCCGCCTCGCACCGCGCCTTCTCCGCAGCGCTCGCGTGGAGGGCCACTCTCCGCGACGACGCCGCCGCGGCGTCCAAAACCGATTTATCCGGCATCTGGTACGCAAGGTATTTGCTCCGTTCGATGAGCGACATCCGTCGGAGCTTGTACGGCGTCATGTTTTGGTAGCGCCGCGGTACAAAGACGCCCTGGTGCTCGCCGGGCTCTGGCGGCGGCGCGCGTTCCTTGTGCCCTCCACGCGCCGTGATGGCGGGCAATTTCACGCTTATCGACGAGGCCATTTGCGACGCTTGCCTGTCGTACATTTTTTTCGGGGGCTCCAGAGTGTGGTCGTTTCCACGAGCACAAGTCGGAGCCCGGTCCGCTTGCACGAGTCAGGGGGAGATTCGCGCGCACGGTTTGTTCGAATCGCTCCAGTGCGACGCAAACGTATCGACCACTTCTAGAAGAGGAGGGTACAAAATGGCCGCGCACACCCGCAGCCTCCGCACGACGCGGTTCGGCAGATGCAGCAGAGGAAAATTCAACTAACACGCACGCGTGTGTGTGCAAGCAGAGGCGGTGCCCTTCGGACCTATTTTATTTTTAGAGCGGGTCGTCAAGGTACCAGGAAGATACTTAATGCTGTATTTCAGCTTTGATATTGGCTGGCTAGTACGTAGTGAATATTGTTTGTAGCGTGAAAATCATGTGTTAGTAATCTTATCAGCAAGCCCGTAATGACGCACATCAGTCGGCATTTCACCCGACGTCCGGACAGTGTTCCCTTGTCCGCGCCACCTTGCCAAGTCCGACCCGCGGTTCTCTGGAGTTGAGTTTGGGAGTCGCTTGCGTTCATAGGCGGTGCCGACGTCGCGGGGGCTTGCGAGGGACGTTGTTTCTATGAAAAGTAATACGCGTAATTGGTCTCTTGGCGAATAATTGTAAACACGTGGTGGTGCAGCACGCACGCTACCCACTCCACGCAATCCACTTCCGTGTTTGTAAGCGGATCGTGGGGCACACAGCGAACGAAACAATGTCTCTCTTGTCAATGTGCCGTGTTCGCTTGCCCTTTTATGGCCAGAGTGTGGCCACCCCCGCGCGTTTTTGTACGGCTGTGCACCTGTAACAATGGCCTTTGGCGCTTGCACGCTCGGAATTCGCCATATCGGCGCTGTCAAGACGCGCGTGTTGCAGTGAATGGCCGCTCGCGGCGCAAGCCCCTCTCGACGATCTGGCCCTGTGCCCGTGTATATAAGGCGGCGTGTGATGTGATGTCCCGTGCTATGACTTGCAAGCTGTGCGCTACTCTAACCATGAACACGCTCGCAATCTCGTGTGCCCTACTGTGCGCAGTGGCCCTCGTGCCGCACGTGTGGGCTGCGTGCACGCTCACAACGACCGAACTCCCCGTCATTGGCGTCATCCAAGGCCTCCAGAATGTGAACGGGACGCCTGCTCTCATCTACACATCGGACGTCGCGTGGAATGACACGGGCTCGCAGTCGACCACCAACACAACCAAGAGCAAGATCTTTTTCCTCAAGGCAGACAACGCCGAAGGCACGAGGTATGTTCGAGGCACCGGATGCGAGTGCGTGTGTGCCCGTCCGCGATCGTGAGTGCGTGCGCTGCAATTTGCCTGAACTGATGTGACGTTCCGTACCTCCAGCTGGGGTGCGCCCGTCGACATTCTCAACGCGACCATCAATGTCCGCTACGACTCCGACGGCTCGGCGATTGAGGATGCGCGCGTGGCCTTCGCCATCATCAACGGATATCCTGCCATCGCATTCGCCGACCGCGACGACACGTCCGGAAGACCCCTCCGTTACGTGCGCGCCGTCGACCGCCTCGGTAGCTTGTGGCTTCCCATGCAGACCATTCCGGCGCCCACGAACACGACCAAGCTCACCGTGACGCTCGCCGGGACGCAGACGACGAACATTCCAGCGGTGTGCTGGGCATCGGCGCTGACCGTCTCGTGCATTCGCGGCCGCAACTCGCGGGGGACGAGCTGGTCCAACTTGAAGCTGATCTCGAACAGCTCGTCGCCGACGACGCGCATCACGGAGAGCGCGGAGAGCGGGCGCGTGGGGCTCGGGTGGACGTCCGGGGGCAGCTCGGCGCAGCAGGAACTTCCGCCGGCGCTGATCTCTCGGCGTATCATCTCCATTAACACGAACGAGTCGCTGCCGCTCCCGGTGTGCCAGCCGGAGGGAACGTCCCTGTTCTACTCGCGCCGCATCACGCAGAACAACCCACTTATCGTGACGGTCGACGGACCGACCGACGGCAACGGCGTCCCCGTGCGCATTGACTCGCCGTACCTTGGCGCGGCGAATGGCAAGACGGCCATGCTGTACTTTAAGAACCCGTACACCCTCAAGAAGACGGTGCTTGGGCTCGTGGGCAGCGCGGACAACGATGCCGACCTCGTCTTCAAGCAGTCGCTCGACGCGTGAGTGTACCGCTGAGTACTATCTTCCTCTTTCTCCTTTGTGTGCTTATCGATATTGCAACTCTTTGCAGGTTTGGAGAACAGTGGCCCCAGTCGAACGGCTCGAATGCGGCCGACATCACCGTTGCGGAGAGTCTGCCCTCCATTTCCGCGCGCCCGGAAGTGCAGCCGTCCTTCGCCGTTGCGGAGCGCGCCAATGTTTCGGGCGCACAGGCTTGCCCCGTCGTTGTGTACCAGACGAAGCAGGCCCTTTTCTACGCTCAGGTGTGTGGGCGTTGTTGTGAGCGTGTGCGTGTGCGCACGTGTGGGTGTGAATGGGTTTGCACATGATGCGCGCGAGTGGCTTTTGCCTTGCTCAATGTAGCGTGCGTCACGCTGGATGTTGCTTTCTCAATTCACTGCCAACATGATGCCACCAATTCGAACGTGCAGAGCAAGGCTGAGAGCGACGGAAAGATCTCGAGCTTCATCGTGAACAGTGAGCCCATCGCCAACGTGTCTGTCTCCCTCAGCCTCCTCACCAGGCGCGTCCTCAACAGCTACAACCCGCTCAAGCCCTCGTCGAACATTGCGCACATCGCCGGGACGTCGGAGGACACGGCGATATTCGGCGTGGCCTACGCCAAGTCGTCCATCATCGACCCCAGCACCGTTCGCTTCGTCGGCGTCCTGGAGGCCCAGGTCAAGCTCTATTACACGAGCCTCTCGTGCCCGAACGGCGGCTGCGGATAAGCTGTTAGGGATTGTGGAAAACGGAGGACGCTGACTTGCATTTGAAGAGCGTCGAAGGCATCCGTATTTCCCGCAGCGCGTGTCAAGTAAAAGAAGGTGGTTTGGCTGGTGTTTTTATGCAATTCAACACGCATTCTGCGCCTACAAAGCCAGACGGATGCAAGGGCGACGCACCCTTTGCTCAGTTCATCACGTGTCGCAAGGGAGGAAAACTGTGCGATGGAACGGAGAGCGAGCTCAACACGGGCTACGAAGGTCACGCCGGACTAACTCACACGATAAACCGCGCACGCAAACGCCATTGTTTAGTGACTCAAGCGCCGCCCCATCATGTGTGCTTCCCAATCTCCATCTTGCGCTTCAGCGTCTTCATGCCGTGGTAGAGGAACGAGTCGATCAGGCCCGCGGTGGTGAAGATGCCGCCGACGATCGCGCACACGGACGTGAGAAAGTGGAGGAAGGAGCGGCGACGGTACGTGATTTTAACGAGCATAGGCGACAGGTCGTACATGAAGAAGACGCCGGGGAGGCCATGCTCGCCGGCCGCGTGGTTGATCATGCGGTGGTGCTGCGTCGCAGAGAACTGGTTCGTCGAAATCTGCGTCTCGGCAAACGGGTGGAACAGCGACTGCGAGGAGGAGGAGGAGTGGTGTCAGTGTCCGCCTGTGGCCGCAAGGACGCAGTCAGATGCCGCAGACAAAATACGAACGCGGCTGTGTGCGCATGCGACTCTGTGAGCGAGAGTGATGCAGTGATAAGTCCCACCTCATCGCCAACGTGTCGATAGATGGTCGGGACGACCTTGAGGAAATACTGGTACATGCTTGAGCCTGCGTGCCACGTATTGCCGAGAGTGAGGAACTCGCAAACAACAAATACACCAGACACACACCGCAAACACGCGCGCACACACGTACGCACACGCAACGCACACGAACAGGGGCGCATCGACACACCTTCGGGAGAGTCGGATATTTTCTTGACGCCGTCAAGGGGATTGATGATGCCGGGGTAATCCTTTTGGGTCGCAGAGCGTGACACGTCAGCGCAAAGGACGAAGAACTGCTCTTCGAGAGACAACCCAAGCGCCACTCGGCCTCACACACGGAAGGAAAATGACGGCAATCTGGGATTGAATGTGGCAAAGGAGAACAAAGCGGCGAAATGCGACAGGAAGAACATGCCTTGCCAAAGGACAGCCGGTCAATGTAGTGCGTGAGGTTGAACGACGTCGTCTTGAACGTCTGGAGGTCGTGCACGTGCACATGGTGCTGCTGAAAGCTCTTGCCCGGGGCAAAATGGAAGTTGCCGGCGACCTGTGTGCGCGTGCATGCGCGTGGTGCATTAGTGGCGCGACCTGGCATTGCCCCTAAATGGCGCAAACGATGCGCGAACGGGCAATTGCAGAGCACGCAAAGCTGGAACGCGGTTCGACACACGCCCGAGACAGGGTAAAACGCGACCACGGTACCTTGCTGACTTCAAAGTAGCCGTAGATTGCGCAGCCCTCCGTCGACGCCGTCTTCATCTTGTCCACCCAACCCTCGCGCATGCACTGCGCAGGCAGTCACGTGCACTGAGTGTCGCGTAAAGGTGCATCGGGCGCGCGCGATAAACTTCCCAAACGCACAGAAAGCGCACACAATACCTCGTTTCTTGCCACACTTCTTCCACACACCAGACCGACACTTCGCACATCCGCGCTTACCTGTTCGATGGTCTCTGGGTCGACAAAGGCCCAGCCCTTGAGCCTGTACGCCTCCCGAACCTGCTCGCACGTGTTGCAGCACTTGATTGTGGGCCCCTCGGCGCCGTAACAGCTCCCGCAGTAGTCGTCGGGGAGCGTCTCTGTGCTGTTTTTTATCTTCTCCACGAGCTTCTCGCTCTTGTCGCCAAGCTCTGCGCGTTGAATTCGTACGAGTTCGTTCAATTGCCGCAGTGACAAAGTACCCATTCGTGCGTGCATGTGTCGAACAACCGCGCACAAATTGGAAACGCAGGGTGAATGAACGACGCAGAGTAGGAGGTGGCTAGGAGCACCCTAACGCACCGGGGTGGAGTTCAGCGTCCGTGAGAGGAATTCCGAGCGCAGACAGCCGCTTCTTGTATATAGTGTGGAACACGTCGAGTTGTTGCTCGCCGGACACGTCCATCACGTCGATGGAGAGGACTGCGGTCACGTGCACACATGTTAGAAGGAGGCCTCGCACACGTTCGCGCCAGCAGAGAAATGAGGAAAACCGCCCGGTAACACCCAGACGACTGCCCTCGGCTGCTGTGGCGAATTTCAGAGCGGCGCACTCACACGCGCAGGGCATGCGGGGGAAAGTGATGTCGACGTTGATGCGGAGCTTTTCTGAGCGCGTCGTGTCCACGAGAATCTCTTGGGTGATGTCGGGCGACAGGTAGAAGTTGAGCTCCGAGACAAAGAGGCCGAACATGAGGAGGGAGGAGATGATGGACACTGCGAAAGTGGAGTCAACTCAGCTTCCGTTGTGTGCGTGCATGGCCCAAATTGAGCAACCGCGTCCAATAGTGCGCAAATTCCTTGAAGACTCCCGCAAACACCCGCGCACGACGCACTATTTCAGACACACACACACACGCGCGCGCGCACGCACACAAACTGCAGCCACACGCACACACATTCGCAGCACGCATACTCTTTCAGTGCATACGCCCCCGCGGCGCACGTGTGCACGCTCGCACATTGCACGCTCGGAACGCACCTGCGGCGCCAGTGTATGTCTTGACGCGGAAATCCTCAAGCGTCTTTGGGTACGCATCAAAATTCCGCAGTTTCCGCAGAAACGCAGAACCACTACCGGACGCCATTCCCACCCAAGCGCCTCTGCGCTGGACTCGCGCTTCAGGCCGCGGACGGCGGTGCGTGAGGTCTGCAAGAGATTCAAAGATGGCGGCTGTACAACGCGTGCGCGTGTTGGCCCTTTCCTCCTTCGCGGCCTAGTGCTATTCGACGGTGTTCTGCGGAGTTTCAAGTTGTTTCACTGCTGCAGACAATGCTTTCGGCGTCTCCGTTTTCGGCGCCCTGTGTGTGTGAGTGTGTGAGTGAGTGTGAGAGTGGTGTGTGTGAGTGGAGAGAGGGCCGGGGGTTGTGTGTGTGGATCAGCTGTTCAGAAGCCAGCAAAGGACTCTTAATTTGAAGTATGTCAGTTTTCTGGACATTTGTCGAACGACTCCAAATTGCGCAGTGCGAGACTGTGTGTCGGCCAAGTAACGTTACAACCGAACTATTCGACGTTTCCAAAAAACTGGCGGCAGATTTGCGAGGGAGATTATTGCCGGCTTTCACGAGGAACAGGCCATGGCGCTTCGCTGGCTTCGCAGTGTGCGCAGTGTGCGCAGTGTGCGCAGTGTACCACGATGGCCCACGACGGGTCCGTTGCGTGCGACTGCGCTTTCGTGCCGGTGCCTGTCGTCGTCGAGCGGAGGGGCGCACGATGCGAACACCTCAAAGCCGTTTTACATTACGACGCCGATTTACTACGTCAATGGATGTGAGTGCCGTCGCAGCGCTTATACACGGCAGAAGTTCGAGTTGTTAGTATGCATTTACTATCTTTGGTTTATTAACGCTCGCTAATGGGAGGCGATTGCACTGTTTGTGTTGCTGTCGCAGCGCCCCACATCGGGCACGTGTACTCGACCGTACTGGCGGATGCGATGGCACGGTGGCAGCGGTTGAAAGGACGGACGGTGATCTTTAGCACGGGAACCGACGAACACGGGCAAAAGGTGCGCACTCTTCCCACTCGGATTCTTCGTCTGATTTCGCTTGTCGCACTGCGCAAGCATTTGACGATTACTTTATATCGCAGGTTCAAATGGCGGCGGCAGCGGCCAACAAGACGCCCGAAGTGTTCTGCGCCGAAGTGTCGCAGCAATTCAAGTCCCTCTTTGAGCTCTTTGGGATCAGCTTCACGCGTTACATTCGCACGACGGAGGATGTGCACAAGGCCGCTGCATCCTCCATGTGGCGGCGACTCGTCGCTGCGGGCGACATCTACCTCGGCAGGCACGAGGGATGGTACTCTGTGACAGACGAGGCGTTTGTGCCGCCGTCGCAAGTCGCGGAGGAGAAGGGGCCCGGTGGAGAGACGGTGAGAGTGTCGAGGGAGACGGGCGCGCGGCTCGAGTGGGTGTCGGAGACGAACTACAAGTTTCGGCTGAGCAAGTACGCGGGGCGGCTTCGCGAATGGCTGGATCAGACGCCATGTCCCGTGCAGCCGCCCAACAGGGTCGACGAGGTTGGTGCGTTGCGTTGTGAGCGTGGGTTTGTCGTTTGTTTTATTCTGCCGGTTCTGACAGCTCTCATGCACGCACACACGCACATAGGTGCGCAATTTCATCCACCACATTCAATCGAGCGGAGAAGACCTCTCCGTCTCCC
>CALSCQ010001708.1:5000-16218 GCA_943704525.1 Pigoraptor vietnamica | reverse complement strand
GGGGGAATGATGGGTGTGTCACGTGAGTGCACTGCTTGCAAGTCAAGGGCGACGTTGCTGCATAAAGAAGCGAAGAGAAGGGAAAAGGAAACGAAAACAAAAAGGAGAAAACAAGTAAACAATAGTGCAAGAAAAACCGACGAGAATGACCCGCGCAGACATACCTTGCCGTCTTCCGTCAGCGCGCCCAGCTGCCTCAGCGTGACCAGAGCCGCGCGCAGCATTTTCGGATCGGGCTTGTCGACGTAGGGAAAACGGAGGACGTCGGCGATCCCGGCGGCTTTGAGGGCCAACACGACGGAAGCAAGGCCGCTGCGCTGTATCTCCGGCGTCGTTGCCGGGAGAAATAGCTCGTACGTGTGGGGCGAGTACACCCTGTGGCATTCGCCTGGGCACGTGCGACCGGCGCGGCCAGCTCGTTGGTCCGCCTGGTGAATGTGGTCAGACGTAAGTACACTACGACAGATGAGTGCACTCCCGGCATACAACACACACACACACACGCACGCACGCACGCACACGCACATAACGCAGCTGGGACGTCTCACCTCCGATCGAGATATAGGCACAACTTCAAGCGACTCGAGGCCCGTGCGTGCATCGTGCATCTTTTGCTTGACGAGCCCACAATCGACAACGTACTTGATGCCCTCTACAGTTACGGACGTTGCCGCAATGTTCGTGCTCACGACGACCTGCGACAATTAGAGTATGAGATGACAGTCGCCGATTTCCGCACACAGCGTATACGACATGAGATTTCAACTCTTTCCGTCAGCAACGCACCTTGCGCACACCCGGGGGCGCAGGCTCAAAGACGCGCTGCTGGTGAAGCGACTGCATGGACCCGTACAGAGGCAGCACGAGAAGCGCACGCACGTCCGGGAAATGCGCGACATCCTCAGCGTAACGCAGTCGCTCGCTCAAATCGAAGAGGCTGTCGCACGCCTTCTCAATTTCTGCCGAGCCCGTGAGAAAGAAGAGAATGTCGCCGGGCGCACGGCTCGTGTGTATGTCGAGCACAGTGTGGACGCCGCGGTCGACGTAGTTTGCGGGGATGACGGGAATGTCGTCGCGACGAGAAGTGCCGGGCACTTTGGGGCCATCTTGCGAGACGTCTGCCTCTGTGTACAATATCTTGACGGGGAATACGCGGCCTGTGCAGCAGCGGGCACATGCGGATGCGTGAGACAGGTCCGTCTTCATGCACACGCACGCACACACACACACACACACACACACACACACACACACACACACACACACACACACACACACACACACACACACACACACACACACACACACACACGCGCACGCACGCAGGCAAACAGCGGCCACCCACACATGTGCACACCCACCAGGTATTTTGAAGAGCGGACAACCGAAAAAGTCCACAAATTTCGACTCCTCCAGCGTCGCAGACATGATGACAAAGCGGGGAATGGGTCTCGAACCCGCATCCGCGCCATCCGAGAGCAGTCGCTTCACCGCGCCAAAGAGAATGTCCGTCTGAAGACTTCGCTCGTGAGCCTCGTCAAGCACCAGCACCGAATAACTGCAATTCCGACGTTGATTAGCGCATGGGAGAAACGACGCCACTCCAGCGCACGCACCAATCAGCGCCACGCACCGACTTAGAAAAGGATCGTCAATGAACTCCCGCAAGAGGACGCCGTCGGTCATGTACTTGAGTCGCGTCGCGTCTCCGCAGCGCACGTCCCAACGCACTGCATACCCGACGTCCTGGGGCGTAGGTCACGGGTCAATCAAGCATGCGATTGAGAATGTAGAGTAGGACAAGACAGACGGCGACACATTTTGCGATAGCGCGAAACAGTGCCGGTTACTGTGAGAGACTGCTACAGACACAAGGAATGGCACTTGCCTCGCCAACACTGCACCCGCGCTCAAAAGCCACGCGCTCTGCCACCGATATCGCAGCGACGCGCCGCGGTTGCGTAACGCCAATAATACCATCTTTAGCCCACCCGTCGTCAAGTAGAAACTGTGCGCACACAGGAGAAGCGCTTGAATTAAGACAATATTGCGCCCAAACGTCTGCCGTTGTCACTGCACTCACCTGCGGCAGCCGCGTGGACTTTCCGCTTCCCGTCTCTCCCACAACAACGATGCAGGGACTTCCCGCCAGCGCGCTTAGAAAGCCATCCTTATAGTCGTCCACAGGAAGACGCGGAAGGCGCGCCATTGTTACGCACACAGTTGAAGAGCACCTCGCACCGTCGGCAGGTCTGCTTGAAGTGAATGGTCGCAGTCGAGATGTCGACGTTCCGTAACAAAGCGTAACGTTACGCTGCACGTGATGGTCTAATTCGAAACGAGATCTCGGTAAATTCTCCACCTGCGCGCACACCACACACACACACACGCACACAGACAACAGTCACCCGTTCGCAACCCCAGTTTCAGCCCATACAAGAGTGCGGCGCACGTCACTAGGAGCCACTTAAGCGCAACGTAATTCGCAGCCCTTCTGCGCATTCGGCGCGGCTGTTCGTCGCTGCACCGGCGAAGTGTTTCTGTGTGTGGAAGCGCGAGGCAGTGTGCGCTTGTCTCGCCAGGTCCCTTCCGCTGTGGCAGCCGTGTGGCTGCATTGAGAAGGGCCGCAAGAGAGTCGCGAGCGCGTTGCATTCACTGCTCTTTCGTCAGCGTCGCATCAGTGCACACCGACCATGTCGACGCCGGCGACGCCCACGGGCGCGGCGCCCTCCACGGCCACGATTCCCCTTCTGGACGAGGCAAAGCTTGCGAGCCTCTCTGTGGAGCAGCGCGCCGAGGTCGTGCTAAAGTGGTTGACGCGCGTGGATGACACGCTCAAGAACATGCAGCGGGTGTGTTTGGCAGCCGGTCGCTATGAGATTGTAGTGTGCGTGGGTGCGGTTCCGCGCCCGTTTTGCTCTTGTTGAGTGTTGTGCCCGTGTGCTGCATCTTCTATTGTCGTTCAGCATCGATGACGGACTTGACAGGCTCTGTATTATTTATTTCCTGAGTTGCATGGGCCAACTGCGTGTGCTTTTTGCAGGCGGACGCCAAGGCAATCCAGCCGAAGCTCCAGGACGCGCTCGTGCGCATGCTCCTGAACAACCCAGGCCCTGCGGAGAGACGCCTTGTGCTCGCGTGCATCACGAGTCTCAGCAACTCGTCGGGTACCGTCAAGCCGTACGACATTGTGGCCAAGTGTCAGGATTTTCTCCGCGCGAAGGAGGCCGGTTCTCCAGTGTCCCCGCGGCTGTGAGTGATCCCCATGGCTTGGCGGTGCTTTCGGTCAGCGGCGCCTGTGCGTTATTTCGTTGTGCGTGTGCTGATTTTGTTGGACAACAGGGGTGCGCTCGAGTGCGTCGGGCTCTTCTACAAGACAGTCGGACGGCAGGTGTGTGCGCGTGCGGAATCGACCGGCATTGGCGATAAGCGCGTGTTATGCGTGTGAATGTTGTTGTGGGCCAGGAATGGTCGTGTTCTATGTTTACACATTCCGATCTCCGAACTCGCTGTGCATTTTGTTTTGCTCTGTTCGAATTTGTGTCGGAAGGTTACGTGGTGCTCCTTGCAGAGTTGAATATACGGAATCACGTGTGTGTTTTGCGCTGGACGTCCCACGCAACTTTTTTTGTCTTCGCTTCCCGTGAACCCAAACAGTTGAACTGAAGTGCTCTCCCTATGTGCCCTCAGCTCGGCGGCATCTTCCTCGACTCGGTCGCTCTGATGTTGAAAATCGTCAAAGCCGGCAACGACGTGGGTTGCCTGTCCCTTTTGCCAATACTGTAACTCTGCCTGTGCCTCTCCGGTGACCCTCACACTCTTTCGGCGTCTTTACGAACCCTAACACACGTCGGCGAAGCCCTCACCCTCTTTCGACGAGCTCTTTCCTCACACTCTTTCAACGAACCCTCACACCCTTTCGACGGAATTTCAGGCGCCGCAAATTCGCGCCGAGGCGACGCGAGTGCTCGCGATGATCGTCGAATCGCTGGGGTCGTCGGGCAGCAGCTCGCACAAGGAGATTCTGAAGTCGGTCAAGCCGAACCTCTCAGACAAGAGCATGCTTGTTCGGATCGCAACGGCGAAGGTGTGTGCACGCGCACGCCTGCGTTTCCATGTCTCTTTTGTCGCTTGTGTGCGTGTTGCGATGCTGCCCCACGCGCTAACGATGTCGTGTTTCGGGTCAGGCTATCGCTTCGCTGGCGGACCAACAGAACAGCGCCGTCGCCGCCGAACTCGAGTCGACGTTCTCGAATTGCGTCAAGGGATTCGACGGCGCCGACGTCGACGCCCGCCGTGCGATTGCCGACTGCATTGCCGATGTGTTTGCGGCCGTGCAATCGGACAAGGGTCCCCAGGGGTCCCTGCAGCGGAGTGGCGGGCCTGCGCCGTCTGCCGCCGGACTGCACACGCCGCAGGAAGTCCTGTCGATGCTCGCGTCGCCGTTTTCGAAGGGCTCACGCGAGGTGCGCGTGGGTCTCGCGCACGCCTTCGTCGCCTTCCTCGGTCACGTGGGCCGCGCGTGGGTGGCGCGGAATCAGTCGGCCGTGACGCAGGCGCTCTTTGACTCGCTATCGGCGCCCAAGTGGGGGCCCAATCCCTCCGACGCATCGGCCGCGTGTACGTGCATTGCGTACGTCCTGAGGAACGCCGTGACCCTCCAGCTGGGCGAGTCGTCGCAAGTGGGTCTCGTCCTCGACCTCTGCCGTCATGTGGGGCGCCTGTCGGCCGGCGATCCATCGTCCACGCCGTACGCCCTCTCTGTCGCGCTGGGTGAAATTGGCGCGCTGCTCCGCCGGATGGGCATGCCGCCGCCGACGCTATACGACGCGGCGATTGAGCCCGTGTTCGCGGTGCTCAGCCACCCGTCGCCGACGGCGCGCCTGGCAGCCGCGTGGTGCCTGCGCACTATGGCACTCACAGCGCCCGCGAAGCTTGCCGCGTACGCCGAGCGATGCACCGAAGTCGTGCGGAAGGAGCGCGTCTCGAGCGCGCGTCTCGCCGGGCACGCGTGGGCACTCGCATCGCTCATGTCGGCCGTCTCTCTGTGCCCCCTCGGGGTTCCTCACACCGTTCCAAAGACCGTCATGGCCGTCGCTGAAGAGCTTCTGCGCATTCCCGACTCTGCGACGTCCGCTACCGTCATCGAGGCCGGGTGGGGCCTGATCGCGTCGCTCATGTCCCTGGGGCCGACGTTTGTCAAGGACCACCTCCGCAAGCTATTCCTGCTGTGGCGCGAGGTGCTTCCACGCACGACGAAGGAGAGGGAGGCCGAGCGGATGCGCGCGCTGCCGAGCGGCCTGAACGTCTTGCGCAGCCGCTCGTGCGCGCTCCTCTCGATCCACGCGTTTGTCGTCGGCTGCCCGACCATGTTGACGTCGGAGGTGTCGAAGCGCGTGGTGGGCCTGCTCAACAATGGCCTTCTCATGCTCGTCGCCGCGTCGGCTGTGCGTGCGACGGGCGAAATTCGCCAGATTTTCACGCTCGCACGCCAGCGCCTCTACACTGCGTTCGCCGGCCTTCCCAAGAGCGCCTACGAGGGGTCGTGCACCACGCTTATACGCCTCCTCGTCGCCGATCTCACGCTTGTGGACTCGCCGGATTCCGGGGCGACGCTGACCATCCTGCGCTCGCTCTGCCACGAGACGGACGTCGCGCTCGACCCGAACGCGGAGCGAACGGACTACTCGTCCATCGAAGATCTCCTTGCCCCCGGCGCCGTCCTGGCGTACTCGGCCATGGAGAACGACCCGTACAACGTCGTCTACGCCCACGAGCAGGGCCGCACGCCGCAACCGCCTCCCGCCGAAGCCGCCGTTCTGGACGCCGCCGTTTCTCTGTTTGCGTCGGTCTTCCCGGGCCTGTCGCCCGCGCATCGCCAGGAGGTCGCCGAGCACTTTGTGAATTGCGCGGACAAGGCGAAGCAGTCGTCGGGCGGGCAGCGCCTCGCGATTCAGTCGAATTGCGTCGCCGCCATTTCGCAGGCGATCAAGGCGATTGCCGACGCCAAGGGCGAGCTCGGTGCGGGGAAGCCGACGGACAAGACGAAGGAGTTGCTCTTGGTGGGGGCTTGAGTGCATCATGCGTGCAGCGATGTGCGTGCTACGGCAATGTCCTTGGTCTGGTCGTACTGTGGGGAGGGAGCGGCGAGGCGCGTGTGCAGGCGCGTCATCCACCATCGCCCCAGCGCTAATTTTGTCTCTGTTATGGCGTAGGGGTCGCTCGTGTCGCCCGATCCGACGCTCCGCAGCCTTGCCGCCGACACGCTCGGACGTCTTGCTGTCGTCATTGGGGACTCGCTTGTCGCCGAGACGATGCAGCTGGGCCTGGAGCGGCTGCAGGTGAGGCGATGGGGTTTGTTGCTTTCCTCGCTCCGAGAGATTTTGAGGAGAGTAGTCGCACGTGCGTGTCATATTTTCTGACCCTTTCACCCATTTCTCGCAGGCGGACCGCGACCCCAACGTGCGCGCCGGTTTCTCGCTCGTGCTCGGTGCCATCAACCGCTATGTCGGGAGCATCGGCGCCACGAAGCACCTCAAGTCGGCCGTCGCGATTCTCACGGCACTTGCCAACGACCCCCTTCCCACTGTGCAGACGTGGGCGCTGCACGGCCTCCGTCTCACGATGGACTCGGCCGGCCTCAACTTCAGTCCCATGGTGTCGTCGATGCTCTCCCTCGTGGCGGGTCTTCTGTCGTCCGACGCACACACGGCCTCGACGGTGCGGCGCTCGCTCGGCGCGATCCTCAACGGAGTGATCGGGACGCTCGGGCCCGAGCTCCAGGCCAGCGACAACTCTCGCGCGCTGTGCGTTGTCCTGACGCGCGAGCTGCAGGAGAGCGCCGACCCGAGCGTGCGCGCGGAGGGCATGCTTGCGATTCAGCAGATAATTCTCTTCGCGCCGCAAAAGTTCAACATTGCCGACTACGTGCCGTACATCCGGGGAAGCCTCGCCAGCAGCCACCTCCCGCTGCGACAGGCGGCCCTCACGTGCGTCCGCCAGCTCGCACAGCGCGACGCAGCCACGCTCTCGGCGCGTGGTTCGGAGATTGAGATGGAACTGTTCGGCATGCTCGACACGGAGGCGATGCCGCACATGCGCGCGCAAGTGCGCGAGGCCATCTCGTGCCTCATGGCTGCGCTTGCGTCTGAGCGACCGTCGTATTGGCTTGCGCTCGTGAACGACCGCCTTACCGCCACGACCGACGAGAACGCCGCGGGAGAAGGAGGCGCACCCGGCGCTGCGGACGCGTCCGCGGGTGCGGGCGGCGCAGGAGGCGACGAGGACGAGGACGATCAGGATGGCGAGGGAATGGTGTCTTCTCCCCCGCCGACGGACGCGGCTGCGAAGGCGCCCAACGGACAGGCTGCGCACGCCCCGCGCCGCGTGACGCCGGGATGGGAGGCGAAGGTATTTGCGATGGAGTGCTTCAGGGAAATCATCCGGCTGTGCGGCGAGAAGCCCGCGCACTTTGACCTCGCGCTCGCGCGCGCGGCGCGTGCCGCGTCGCCGACGAAGGACCTCCTCGTGCTGCGGCTCAGCGAACTCGTGCGAACGGCGTTCAACGCGGCGACGTCGACAATGGACGCGCTGGCGCTGCACGGCTTGGGCGCCCTCGAGACGATCATCAGCCGCTTTGCGTCGGCGGAGGATCCCGACGTCGAGGGGCAGGCGCTCTTGGAGCAGTATCAGGCGCAGATTGGCGCTGCCCTGCGCCCGGCGTTTGGGGCGGACGTGTCGCCCACGGTCACGGCCGCCGCGTGCCAGGTGTGCGCGCAGTGGATCTCGAGCGGTGTGAGCCGGAACGTGCTGGACTTGCGCAAGGTGCAGGGCCTCCTCGTGACGCTCCTTGATGGGATGGAGACGTACGAGCGCGCGGCGTTCAACGAGTCTGCGGCGACGATGGTGCGACTGGCCCTTCTGACGGCGTGGGCGCGGATTTACGTGGTGAGCAGGACGTCGACGACGTGCGACTACTTGGGAGAGATGGTGGAGCCGTTCCTCGCGCGCCTAAGCCGCCTCTGGATGGACCTGCTGAAGGATGCCGCGGTGATCGGGCTGCCGGAGCAGTACCTGAAGCAGCTGCCGGGCGGCGGCGCCTTTTACGCGAGCGGAACGCGCGATAAGGTGCAGCCGTACTATGACAGGTCTTGGCCGACGGTCGTGTACGCCGTGTCGCTGCTGATGGACACGCCGCACGGGTCGCTGTTTGTGCGGGAGGCCGAACCGCCCGCACAACCCCCCGCCGCTGCGGAGGGGGAGGCGGCGGATGCCCAGCCCGAGAAGAAGGAGGAGAAGAAGGAGGCGAAGCGCGGCGACTCGTTCTACCTCGTCTTTGGGCTGTGCGTGCAGGCACTCTCGGTCCGCTCCGAGCCGTCGACGGTGACCATGTGCCTGCGCACTCTGCAGCGGCTGTTCAGGCCGTCGCCGCTGTTTGACGACCCGTCGGACGGCACCGAGACGATGGGCCTCTCCATGGAGCTGTACGTCGAGCTGCTTGCCGTGCTCCACCGCCTCGTGCAGACGCAGGAGGTCGAGGTGCAGCTGCTCGCGATGGAGGCGGTCCACCAGCTCGTCAAGTCGTCCGGGTGGATAGAGCCGCCCAACGCGCTCGAAGTCCGCCCCGGCCGGTCACGTGCCTTTGCGACGCTGGACGTGTGCGCGTGCGTCTTGTTGCGACAGATACCGACGATCGACCCTTCGTTTGATAGCCGCGGCCAGTCGCTCGCGCTGTCGTCGGACGCGCTTCAACTCGTCGCAGTGACGCTCTCGACACTCGCCTCGCTGCCTTCGATGGTGCCTCGTGCCATTGGTCTCCAGATCCTTCCAACGGCGCTCTTCCTCACGGGGGGAGTCCTCCGGTGCGACGATGCGAACGCCGCGTCGCTCGCCCTCAAGGCGCTGCGCACGCTCGTCTCGCTTCCTGTGGACGGCGTTGTCGAGCACGACGTCCCTCAGGCGACGATTCTCCAGTGCGCCCTCTCTGCATTCTGCGACTCGCTTGAGGCGGCCATCAAGGCGCACGGCGTGAAGGACGCCCGCGCCCGCACAGGGCTTTTGGGCCTTGCCGTCTTTGTGCTCTGCGCACCCCCGGAGGTGTGGACGCAGGAACTCGAGGGGCGGTATGTCGCGTGCCTGCGCCAGGTCTTGCAGGGCGGGGACGCACAGGTGTGTTGTCGATGAGGTTGTGCTTGTGCCCACTCTCAACAAGGCGTCCAACGCGCCAGTATTTTGTTTCTCACCCAATTTTTTCGTTCCTTTTATTCTTTTTTCTTTGTTCTTCTACTTACTTTATAAACGCTGTTTCTTGACGTCCTCCATGCGTTTCGCTGACGACACTTTGACCCATCGCCACCCAGGGCCGCCTTGCTGCCGTCCAGACGCTCTTGTCGTTTGTGCAGCTGCCGGACTTCCCCCGCGCCGTGCCGTACGTCCAGTCGCTCGTCTCGGACATTGTCTCCGTTGTGGCGAAGGCGGGACTTGCGCCGGCGAACTCCGAGGCGGAAGTGGCCGTCGTGACGGACTCGCTGCGGCTGCTCGAGGCGCTCTTTGCGCAGTCTGGGGAGCACGGTGAGCGCCTGTTCTGTCCCCTTTTATCTCGTTGTGTTGAATGTGTGTGTGTTTACGATCGACACTGCGTCATAGCCGTGCCTGTCTTATGGTGTTGTGTGTGCTCTATCGAAACTGCGATGCGAGTCTGCAATTTCTTGCTCGGCTGACGGCATCTCGCCCTTTCCTCTTCCCGGCCCACAGCGCCCAAGGTGCTTGCGCTCATCATCCCTCTGCTCGTGCCCTTCCTCCGCCTGTCGACGGACCCGAAGCCGCTCCCCCAACACGCCGCGCACGCCGCAGCGCTTCACACGTGCGCCCTTGCGGCTCTCCTCCAGCTCGCACCCACAAAGCCGGACGCCTTCCGCGCAATCACGGCGTCGCTGCCCGCTGACCGCCGCGCGAGGCTCGAGGCCGCGATTCGCGAGGACGCTGAGCGCGCACGCAAGGCGGAGCAGAAGAAGGCGGCGGTTGCTGCGAAGGTCGTGTCGCAGCCGTCCACGCCGAGCATTCAGCTCAAGATGGACTTTAGCAATTTCAAGTGATTTTTTTTTTTTTTTTTTTTGCACGCGTGCTGTTGCGATTGCGTGCTGCGTGCGTCAGGGGGGACAGGGGGTGTGCGCAATTTCTTCCCTTCTGATTCCCCTCTGTGTTGTTTTGCGTTGAATGAATATGAAGGTGTATGTGGACCACGTGGCGACCAAGGCAAGACACACGTCCATAATACGCGCGCGCGTGCACACACACACACACAAACAGAAACACACACACACACACACACACACACACACGCGAACGCAGCGCCCAACCGAGTTTCTGTTGAAGTTGCGGCTGAAGTCTACATCGGCATTCTACCGAAAACAAAGGGACATTGCCTTAGATTCACCAGCTCAATAGGGAGTCAATCCCGAAATCGAACTGCGAGACGCTTGCACGCAGCGACACGCAAAGCGGCGCGGAAAGAACGCAAGAACGCAGCAAAACTTCCGAGAAAAGCAGCACAAACCAAACACAAACTCAAGCGCCATCGCAGTGCTCTGCTCTAGCCGGACCGGAGGCCGAGGAGAAGGCCGGCAGCAAAGCCAGTCGACGTGGGGAGGTTGTACTTGGCGATCGTGAGCGCACGGTCGAGGTAATACCTGCGAGTGCATTATGTAGTTGGCGTTTAGAACAAAAGCAATATAACACTGTAGCACACACAGCGTGGCAAACGTAAGACTCTGCAAGCACTCACTTGACTTCATGCCCGTCGATCTGCAAAGACGGAGATTGAAACACGTAAGCTTAAAGGGAAAAGAGAAGAGAGTGAAGTATGCCAACGATTCCACACAGCACGTGCGCGCACCTTGCCGTCCTGGTTCGTGTCGAGAGCCTTGACGAGGTCCGTCTGCACCTTGAGCCAGTTCACGTGGATGTAGCCAGTGTACGCGGCGCCCTAAGCGCGGAAATGTTACATCATAAAAGGGAGATTCAGCGAATGAAAGTAGCGATGCGCAAAACAAACACAGTACACGGTAGCGAGTTGCAGTAATGTGTCGCCGTCGCCACCCGCCATGTAAGTGTGCATGTGTGTTAACGAAGAGAGCGACATCACATGAACGCACCTGGATGCCAAGGAAGCCGAGGCCAATAACGAAGGCGGCCGCCTTGCCAATCTTCTTGGCGGCAT
>CALSCQ010001708.1:0-2500 GCA_943704525.1 Pigoraptor vietnamica | reverse complement strand
GTGTGTTTGCATGTGTGCATGTGTGTGTGTGTGCCCCTCACTCATTGTGTGCCCACATAGTACGAAGAATTCATAGGTGTCACTGCGACGCTTGGCCACAAACTTCTCGGCCTGGATCCAAAGGGTGAGTTGAAGTCAACTTACGCGTCGCTGCAGTCACACGTGGCACACGTCAAGCGTGAGGGCGAAAGTGTAACCGCAGCGTGACTGAAATACTAGCGCGCACACGCCCACAGCTCACACACCAATCGATCCGCCGTGGCTCGCCTCGCTCGAGAGGGTCAAGAATGTCTTCTACAAGGAAGCACGGGAATTTCGGGTGTGTTGCTGTCGCCATGTCCGTTGCATTGTGTGCAGTTGCATTTGAGAGTCCCATGCTCACGCACTCACGCACGCCCCTCACGCACGCGCGCACAGCGGCGCCACAACCGACCGGCCGTCCTCATCATCGACAATGCCGAGCGGCTCGCAAAGGTAGCACCCGAGGGCTTTCGGATTGTGCTGGACTATCCTAGTTTGTTGGTGCCATTACTCGCCCGTTGGTCTGTTGTTGACGCACCACGCCCCTGTCGCATGGGTGTGCCCCCCCCGCCTGGTCGCAGGTAGCACCCGAGGGCTTTCAAATTGTGCTGGACTTTGCAAAGGACTGCGCGGAGGAGTCGACCGTCATTGTCGTCCTTGTGACGAGACAGGACCCGGCGAGCCCGAATGCAATGGAGGGTGCGTTGCCATTACGCGGTTGCATGTAAGCACGTGCTCGGGTTCGCGTGCGACTGAGTGCATGTGTTCGCCATGTTCGTGTCGCAACGTGTCACTGAATGTCATGATGTCACAACGACAGGTGGGAGCGCGTGGTCCAATATGCTTCTGCCTCCGCTCGAAATCCGCGACGTCGACGATGCCACCGCAACGAGCTATCTCGTAATGAACGGCATCAGCGAGCAAGTGGCCGCGCGCACCGTCGCGGAAGTCACCGGCGGGCGCTTCCGCCTGCTGTTGGCGGCGGCGCAGCGATACGCACGGGGAGACACATTCGAAGGTGACGGAAAGAACGATGAAGTGCGCGAGTGTGCGTACATGAAGCACGTTTGTCACGCAGTGCTAATCCCCACACACGACTCTGATCCAGACATCAAAGCGGATGC
This sequence comes from Pigoraptor vietnamica, assembly GCA_943704525.1. NCBI lineage: Eukaryota > Filasterea > Ministeriida > Capsasporidae > Pigoraptor > Pigoraptor vietnamica. The sequence goes on along the minus strand of CALSCQ010001708.1, from coordinate 1,355 downwards.
TATGCGGCGTGCTGCGGAGGCGATCGAGCGGCTCGGCCTCCTTGACCCGAGCACCGATGCTCACAAGTACGGCGTTGCGCTACTGCGCATGCTCACGTCGGCAGCAGTGGCCGGCGGATCCGCGCCTGTCTTGAACAAGGGCATACCGTACTCTGCGGTCGTCAACGCCGTTCCCCAGAAGGACGTACGAGACAGTTTGGTGGATGGTCACGTGTTTACTGCCCATGCCGTCGACGGTACCGTTTCGTTCTCGTCGCGCGTGGTGGAGACGTACGCGCGCGAGTACATCGGCCAATTGCCTTCCTCCCCTAAGTGATGGGCTGTTGTATGCCGCGCACGTGCGCCCCCTAAATAATAGAGAGTAAAATGCGAACTATTGTGTCGACGAGCCTCCCACTCCATCGCACGCACACATACATCCTCTCTCACTCTCGCCCGTATACACTGTATTATGCGAGGAGGGCGATGTTGTCTCTGTGTGCGACGCAGTCGTTCCCAATGTACCCGAGCACGTCGTTAATCTCACGTGACTTCTTGCCCTTGATCGCCTCAATCTCGGCGCGAGAGTAGTTCACGAGTCCCCGCGCAATTTCGCGCCCGTCGCGGTCGCATATCCGCACGGCACTCTGCGCGGGAAAGTCCCCGTGCACAGAGACGACACCCGCCGCAAACAGCGAAGACTTGCGAGTCACGGCCTCCACCGCCCCCGCGTCGAGTCGCAGCTCTCCCATGGGCTGCAGGCCGTGTGATATCCAGCGCTTCGTGCCGCGAATGGGGTTCGTTTTCGGGAGGAAGACGGTGCCGACGTCCTTGTGACCTTCGAGCATGCGCAGCATGTCCTGAGGGCTCTTCGCTTTGCAAATGGCAGTGCGACAGCCCGACGCCGTGGCGAGGCGCGCCGCGACAATCTTCGTCTCCATGCCGCCGGTGCCCCATTGCGAACCCGCGCCCACAATTCGCGCTTTGATTGTGCGAATGTCATATAAGAACGTAAGTGAACAATGCGCGCGCGCGTGTGTGTGTGCGCGCGTGTGCGTGTGTGGTGTGTGTGCGTGTGTGAGTGAATGAATAACTGAATGTGCCGGTGCCGGTACACGCACCTTGCTTTCCGAGGTCGTCAATGTTTTCCACAACGCGGATGGGCTTTGCGTTTGGGTTGCGCGTGGGATTGTCGTCGTAAAGTGCGTCGACGTCCGTCAGAAGGAAGAGCCAGTCGGCGTCTACCATCGCCGCCGCAAGCGCAGAGAGCGTGTCGTTGTCGCCAAACCGAAGTTCCTAGGAGACGCATCAGTTAGGATGCACACACACACAAACACACACGCAGACACACACAGACAGACACATACCCCCCCCCC
>CALSCQ010001706.1:0-25365 GCA_943704525.1 Pigoraptor vietnamica | reverse complement strand
CCTCCTCTCCCTTCCCTCCTACCCCTACCACGCATCCACTCTGCTGATATACACGCACACGTAGGCCCGACCACACACGCACGCACACCTATTCACGCTCATGCTCAACACAGCACACACAAACGCGCACATCACACACACCTCGACTGTCGTCTTGTGATACTCTGCCTGGAGATTGCCGAGCAGCGAGCGGACGTGAAGCAGCGCCACATCGTCGACAATTGGCACGGGATCACGTTCCTGAGAGGCAAAACAACAAAGGGTTCGATGCACAGTTTGGCCAAACAGCGCGCATCCCTTGTTATAACGCAATGCTGACGTACCAGCTCATAGCACAAGTCAGGCGAGGCATCGGGTATGGCGACCCCGGAGAGAGCAGCGTGTAACACGCGCAGATAGGCCAGCAATGAGCGCTCGACCGCGTGCGCGCGGGCCACAAATCCAATGGGTCTGAGCTCGCTGCAGGCGGCATTCGATTGAGGGCCCGTTAGTAAACAAGAGGCCAGTGCCGGCACGATAAGCAGGGCGACATGGATACGCACAGCGCCAGCTCGCAGTCGTCGAGGATCTTCTTGGCCCACGGCGGCGCGTCCTGGGGCAACCGGGGCGGCCACACGTGCACTGTCGCGTGCTCGGGCGACTCGGGCAACACAAAGCCATAATCCATCAAGAGCCGCGCGTTCGAAGACCCGGCGCCGTACGAGATGAGCAGCTGAAGAAGGGGCACAGGGCGTCGTTAAGCGAAACGATGGAAACAGCGAAACGTCGGAAAGAGTGGTGGGCAATTTCACGTGGCAGAGCCTGGCGACTGAGTCAACGACACACAATGTTATGTGACCAATGCACTCATACAAAACAGTTACACGGCTGTCTAGAGTAGGACAATCCACTCGCTCTTCACCTCTGCGCCTTCGTCGACGCGACGAATTGTGCGGCACGAGAACACTTGTCGTTTGGCGTCCAATGCGCAGCGCGCATTCCGGGCGCTGTAGCCCTCCGTGTTGAGGAGGTCAATCAACGGCACGAGGGCTGAAGGAGAGGTTGGTGCGTGTATGTGAGAGGGGGGGGGGGGGGGGTAAATGTGACAATGTGCGATAATGTTTACACGATAGCACCAGAATGCACAAACAATGACGGCAAGCACTGGTCGATTAGGACAGTCCCCACCCCACCCCCAAACACACACATGCGCATGCCCTTGTTACGCGCACACTAGAGCCGACACACCGCACGCACCGAGTATCGTGGTGCTCTTGTACTTGCCGAGTGGCACCCCAAAGGAGCGGCTGTACACAATTGCACTCGCCCATCGCCAAGCGTCCACTGCCGGCACAGCGCGACCGGCGCGTCGCAGGATACGATCGCACCACGCTGCAGTCACGTTAACATGTGAGAAGCGGGCCTGGCGCTTCAGGAAAACAACAGAGTGTCGCGCGAGGGTGGTCCAACGTGAGTGCGTGCCCAGAGGACACACACACAGGTGTGTGTGTGTGAGTGCAAAAGGAGGGAAACTAGAGACCTCCACTGGTGGCTCAGTTGTGGGTGAGACTCACCGTGCTGCAGACGCACAAGCTCCTTTCGCTCGTGAAAGCGCTTCCGTGCAATCGACCCATGCAGTCCTTCCATCTCTTCGCCAGTGTAATCGACGGCCGACACCACGCGCGTCGGCAGCATTGAAAAGTACGGCGCCCACTCTGCGCACCCCGGCGGTGCGTAGGAGGCGCCCGAGGGGACGTCGGCGTGTCTTGCGCTTGCGACACACAGCGTCAGCGGGTCGCAGAAGCCCTCGTCGTCCAGCTCTTCGTCGAGAGTGCGCTCGGACAGAATGAGGGAAACGGGCGCCTCTGCGAAGGCTTCGTCGATCTGCACGCGGAATGACGCGAAGGAGAGATTGAGTGTAAGACTGTACGTTATCTACACACAACACACACACACACACACACACACACACACATATATATACATACACGCACGCACTGCACACGCACACACGCGTGCGCACGCACACGCACATACACACATTGCACACGCACACGCACATACACACATTGCACACGCGCACACACACACATGCACACTCACACACGTACAGTCGCCTCACATACACGCACATGCACACGCGCAAAATGAAGATTGGCACACACACACACACACATACTGACGCAAACACACACAACGAGGCACCACACACCTCGAGGGGACGCGACGCAAACATGCCCAGCCCGCCCTTTGCCGATGGTTTGGGGTACACGCCCGCGAGACGACCCCCTCGCTCGTGGAACCAATGGACATACGACTCGATGGCGGCATTACTCTCACGAGGCTGCGAAGGGACGTCTGCGAAATGTCGTTAGTACTTTGAGCTACAATTGAATTGCGCACGCACGCACACACACACACACACACACACACACACACACACACACACACACACACACACACACACACACACACACACAAACAAACATAAACACAAACACGCACACACACGCACACGCGCACACACACACACACACACACACACACACACACACACACACACGCACACACACGCACACACACACACACACACACACATTCTTCCGTCGCGGCCAGTGGCAGTAGCACCCATGTTGCAAGGAGGGCGTAGAGACGCAATGTTGGTGCATCGCCAACAATGCGTGCGTAGAAATAACGGCGAATGGATTCGGCTGATAGGATGCACATAGCTGTGCGAGGTCACCAGCCCACTGGCAGCCTAACTGACGTCCTCAATGGCGTTGTCTGAGCGCATGGTGTTGTTCTCCACGGTAGAAAGGCTGTGTGTTTGTTGGCGTTTGCAATGGCCAAGACACGGAAAGCTGATAGGGAACACTGTATGTAAAAGTCGGGCCTGATGAGTAACGGCCTTTTAGGTTAGCTCGGACCATTTGGTTGGACCTTCAGGTCCGATTTGGACCCAGCTTGCAGGTTGGTCAATTGGTTGGTCACGGGTAGCCTGATCCATAGTGAATGTATTGATCAGCCCCACGTGTGGATCATCGTGATAGGTAGTCAAGGACGACTACTCGGCACTTGAGGTCGTCTAGAAAAAAATACCCACGGGTGCGCATCGAAATTTTTTGTACATAGACGCAGGGGGAGTGTGCGAAGACTCCTACCAGCTTAATTGACTGCGCACCTGTGGGAGAAAAGTCGAAGCGGACCACGGCGAAAGCGAGCGGACCTCGCACGACGAGCCAGGGGGGGGCCTGAGGATATCCCAAAAAGGCAAGCGCCCAGGTCCGATTGCACTAAATTTAGCCCCTGTTCGGCCTAAAAGCCGCGCCCAACTCAGAAAAGGGCGCACACTCACACAAAGATGCAGGGTGCGGATCCCGGCTGCAAGAATGTCCCAGAAGTATACGCGTTTGGGTATGGTGCGCGTAAAGTCGCGACATCTTCTGGTTGAGGTTCGCGTGCCCGATGCGCCCGACAAACGTCTGGTTTTCCCCAGCTTTTCGTCTCGCGCTGAAGACTGCGACAACGAATTCGGCGCTGCGTTCGATCACGACGCGCTGCAGCCATGCGTCGCAGTCGCGTTGGGACGTTATTTCCACTCCACCTCGAAGAAATCGCCCATCCGCGATACATGGAACGCCATGAACGATGCGTTTGGCGATGACTTGTACCACAACGCCGCTGGACTCGGCGAGGAGAGTTTTCGCAAGTGGCTCAATCGGGCGCTGTCCGACTCTGAGAGGCGTAATTGGAGTGCCGATCGCATCAAGTACTACATTATTTCGACGATTTCCGCCGACCGCGAGAAGGAACTTCGCGCTATATCGGTGGCGGCCCTTCGCGAATACAGGCGAGCGTTGCAGGCGTTGTACGCGGACAAGATACACCTTCTTGGATGCGGTACAGCCAGGCAACGTCTTATCGACGACAGTCTGGTATGTTGCTCCCGTATATGCATTGCCGGTGTTTTCTTAGCGCAACTGGTCCCTCGTGACTTATTTTTTCTGTCTTTCAGATCATGTACGAGTCGTATGATCGCGACGACATCGGAGTCGGCGCACCTTCGAACCTTCAGGCCGCTCGAACGGTATCGCCGACGATCATTTCGCGCGCCATAGAGCACGGCATGCCGGCCGGGTCAAAGTTGAACTATAACAACCCCGCCTTCCGCGACCGCATCATCATCGTTGACCTTTACCGCGACGTCATCGAGTTCATTATCCGTCTCGCCGGCATCACGGGACGGCTACTCAGTGTCGGGCTGAACGGGCCACGGCCCAATATGGGAACGGTCAACCTTCCGTCGCTCGAACTGATGCCGTTGTGGCTTCAACGCCGCTTCGCACAATTGCGGCTGGACGGCGACGAGGGCATTGACGACGACAACTTGCTCATCGTGCCGTATTTCGACGTCGTGTCCGTCGACGGAGCACTTGCAGGACGAGCGGCTGCTACAACAATGATCACGAGGAGCATCGTCGAGGTCACTCCCTTCTTGTTTAAAGGAGGGCGCTCGGGTGAGTCCGTAATGTCCGTCGATGTACGGTACCGTGCAATGTGTCAGCATCCCACGACAGCATCCTCTGAATTCTATCCTTTTGGTGCAGACACCGTGCCATTCGTTGAGATCAATGCGCGTGAGGAGAACATTGGCGAGTACGTTCCACTCTTCATCAGCGAGCTTCACAAGCCATTGGCGTCGCTCTATGAGCTGGCCGCCGTGAACCTCCCCGACGAATTCAAGCACCTCAGAGTTGCGTTCCGGTGCGTTCATGTCATTCTGTGTAAGGATAACAAGATGCACCAGATCCTTTTCGAAAAAAAGGGGCTTTCGAGGTACGCAGTTCTTCTATACTGGTTGCACGGTATGCAATCATGTTAGTAGGCATACGTTGATCAGCGGCCGGCTTGCAGGTGTGATGGGTGCTCCCTCCGCTCGACTGAGTGGGGTGGGATCGCGGTCATCCCGAAGGCGAAGGTCGTGGAACTTGCGGACATCCGTAGGGACGGCATTGCGTTTCAAGGACTCAAAAAGGCTTATCTCGGTGAGTTGCCTCTGTCGGCTGTTCTAATTCCAGACCTGTTCTATGCAAAATGACTGGGCTGAACCTTGAATGACGGATTTTCCAGCGTCCGAGGCTGCCACACAGGCTACAGTCGCCGAGCGCGAGGCCCACATTCGCTCGCTACAACTTCGGTGCAACGGCGCCAAGTCCGGCGGGATTCTCAATCCAGACGCTCTCCCACCCGACGCTATGAACGTTCTCGACGGTCAGGAGTACGTGGACCACTGCTCGGCGGCGCCGAGTATTCTACACAATGTCATGGCGGTCACGAAGATCATTGTGGGAAAGGCTCTGCCGGACCTCATCAAGTTGGCCGGTGGAACAGCGGCACAAGCGACCGAATTTCGAGTTCGCTGCGAGAAGATGAATCTGCCCGTGGGCGTGCCCCTCAAGAAGCAGAATGGCACCTACTTTCGTCTCTACCTCGCACTGTGAGTGAACTCATCTGTGCAGTTTGGAGCCAATATTTTATGTCACTAACATTAGGTGTCGTCCCGACAGGGCCCCGAAAGCCCTGCGCCCAACCGATCAACCGTCCATCCCACTTCTCGATCGGGATCGCGACATGCTAGAGTGCCTGCGCATATTGGATGTCACGGGCTACAATGACAACTATCCGCACGCGCATCGTTGGGTTCAATCGATGCTCTGCAGCGTATATTTCGCGAATTGGGCGCTGATGCAGGTTGCGGCGGGCACTAAGTTGCCCAGCACAGCAGGTCTGCATCTTTGTAGGCGGCCGTTGCGTTTGCTTTGAATGCATGCAGACATTTGCTTATGTCCGCGCCTCTCTTACAGGCCTCGCGACAAAGGATGGATTTTTACTTGCAGGTGTTGAGCCGCGTCGTCTTGTAAACAACGGCGAGCACGTCGTGTACCTCTCTGGCGAAGGTCTGCTTTCGTTCGACCCGAGTGCGGTTGTCGCTGAGGGGCTGACGGTCGCAAAGGTTATCGAGCACAGCGACACGGTTGTATCCCTGCTCGTACACGTCGCCCTTGGGGAAGAGGAGGCTCAGCAGGTGGATAGCTTTCGATTGGCGGGCCTCGTGGCGTCCCGCGATCTCGCGATTAAGCGTAACAACAGCACGCTTGTCTTGCTGAAGGACGCGTTCACGATAGTGAGGGGTATGTATGCTTTATCGTGTGCTGATTTGTGCACGGCTTCCCTGATTGCATTTTCGTACCATCCCAGCGGCTTCGATTTCGTCCATCTCAATGACGCGTGGGTGTCGTCAAGGTGGCGATTGGCTCGAAATTATTGGTGACTGGTTGTGCGACAGTGACGATAACAGCCTGGAAGTCGTCGTTTGTGGTCTGCGGGTTGCGTCGATTGAGCTAGCGTGTCCCCGCTACGTTGCCGTGCTTACGGCGGCGCTGCCTGATGATGCGAGTGAGCGAAGCGGTGTAGTGTGCATTTCTTCAAGGAGTCGAGGGCGATGTGTGGCCCCCACGGAATTCACGTACTCGGCTGGTGCGTGTGTGTAATGTTTTGCATCTTTTATGCGAAATGTGTATCTTACCTGATGGCTTGCCTTGTTCCTCAGATATCGCGGATCCGACCGTCCCTGCCGATTGCTTTGAGACGTATTTCGCCGCACTGAACATCAACATTGGTGAGGCGCTAAGCGGACCGCCGCCGACGAGCACCGAAGAGGATCATACTGGCGAAGCCGGCGATGACAGCGATCCGGAGCTGGACGGCGGAGGGGGTGCATTTGGCGACGAGCACGATTCCGTGCGTGTGCCCTCCACCGTTGACGACCGTTATGGGACGTCTGTACCTCTGTCGACGAAAAACATGACGACTCTCGGTACGTCAGTCGCACTTCTGCTGGCCTATGAGTTTTGTGCTGAGCTTCAGTTGCCTATTTGCACGCAGCGAAATTGCTGCATTCCCTTCTCTCGTCTCTATATTTCCACAACCTCGTTGCGCATCACTGGCGCTTTTTGCGGAAGTTTCCGATTCCGATGCTCGCCGCCCACGAAAATGGGATAGAGAGCTTGATCGGGCGTCACAAGGGTTTGATTCGCGTTTTCCAAGGACTACGCGGGAACTTCGCGAAGATACGGGCACATGCGTTCTTCTGCGCTCTCCGTGGTAAGCTTCTCGATGCTGCCAAAGCGCGCCGTGGGCATGGCGGCGGTGAGCGGCTGCAGTCGAAAAGGAGTCTATGGGAGCACGCCACGGTTCCGACTTTCGGTGAGTATCAATTTCACCGATGTCGCGACTTTGTACTTGTTGTAATGTTCCATATGGTGCGACCGAGACGTAGGGGACATCCAGTTTGCGCCCTGCGCCTTTCGGTCGAGTGGGTTCTCGCTCTCGCAAGCGGTTCAGGCGGTTGAAGAGATTTCCGAAGAGGAGTCGGACCTTTTCGCGTGTGACGCCGTTTTGCTCGCGAGCACCAGCGCGAACGCTAGTGCGTCGACCGGTGAGCTGCCGGACGACTTGCTTGCTCGTGCGCATCTTCATTTCACGTGTGCGGAGGGGAAGAGTGGCACCGGCGGAACCCCCGTGAGATTCTTCTGTCTCTGTACGGACGCTTCGAGGCACAAGCCGCTAGCATACTCTGCGCGCGGGATTGACGGAGACCCTGCCGTTGAACATCCCCTCACGCCCGACCTCTTACAACGCCTCAGAGGATTGTCGACGTTTGCGGAAATCCGTCATAATCCTCCGCTGACGGACGAAGAGATGGCGCGGCAACGCTCTGCGGCCAATCGGCGCCGCGGTGGACGGGGGACTGGAAGGGGACGCGCAGCACGCGCGACAGCGACGGGCACGACGGCGAGGGGCGCTACGGCGAGGGGCGCGACGGCGAGGGGCGCGACGGCGAGGGGCGCGACGGCGAGGGGCGCGACGGCGAGGGGCGCGACGGCGAGGGGCGCGACGGCAAGGGGCGCGACGGCGAGGGGCGCGACGGCGAGGGGCGCGACGGCGAGGGGCGCGACGGAAAGGGGCGCGACCTGACGGCAAGGGGCGGGCGCGATGGGGTGGGGTGGGGCGCGGGCTGCGGCTGCGCACAGCTGACAGTCATCGTGAATATTTTATTGAAGCTTTTGTCCGGCTCGTCGACAGCAATAGTGACTGTCTCGGCCCGGCGGCGTCAGCGCAACATTTTATTTTAATGGCAGTGCGAGAGTCGTCGTCAGACGAGTGTAGGACTGATCAGAAATGAAAGTTTGTACTAACTTGCGGTACTTCGTGCATTTTTCGCTGCACACAATTTGGTCGCGTTCGCTTAACCCTACCCAAATTCGTAGGAAATGTGGCGTACAGTTGGGATTGTAGCCCTAACGTAATGGAGACTAAAATCCCTTAAATATCCGCAAAAATTCGTAAAAATCCGTAAAAATCCGTAAAAATCCGCAACAAATCGTAAAAATCTCAAGAAATTCGCAACAATCCCCATCACATTTTGATTTTCCCGCCCAAAACTGGACGACTATTTTTCCATGCCGTGATCACGTAACTCCACACCTTGACGCCATGCCACTCTTCAGAGAGAGTGTAGACACGTACGTATCTGCAGGTGCAGCGTGGGACATTAGTCTCGGTGGATCGCATAAGCGCACGGGCCGTCGGCCTAACGACGGCGCCGCGGCTGACACGAGAATGCCGCCTGGCGCGACGTGCACTCCACCTCCGCAACCGCAGGGACGACCGAGCTGCGGCGGGTACTATGTACCACTTCCCAACGACTACTGGTCGACGCAGATGAAGGACTCCACTCGCGTTTATGCTCTCCTTCTCTCGCTGTACTGCAAGTTTACCGACGAGGTCTCGTCGAATTCGCACGTTAATGCCGCCTCCAAGAGCGACCTGGCTGCTATATTGGCGGCCGTGCTGCCTCTGGGCGTACGAAGGGGCCTCAAGATGGAGTACAAGAACGGGCTCGGAATGCACGTTTCCACCGCGAGCGAGACTTTTTATGGAGTGGGCGCGAAGAAGACGTCGGAGAGCAATCGCGCACCCGGCGCTCGTCGAGCGGGCGTAGAGGCCGATGATGGCGCGCCTACTTCTCATCCCGACCCGGCTGACTTCAAGAGGCGTTATTACGAGGCGCATAACCTGGCTGCGGCGGCGGAATATTCGTTCCCCAAGAATGGGAATTGGCGGTCGAAGCATTTTGGGCTGGGCCTCCATTTGCCCGAGTCTGATGGCGCTGAGATCGATTGGGTCGCTCTTGCGGAGGAGCGCGGCGCCGAATACTCTGCTTTTGTTCGCGCGCAGTTCGGGTCAATTTGTAAGAAATTCTCTTCGAGACCGCGCTTAACGGCGATGTCGCTGGGACTTTTGCGCAGCCTGAGCCAGTGTGGCGGCGACGCGGCGAGTACAATACTGGAGGGGCACTTCCCGGAGGCCGCAGTCGTCCAGGTGCTACGGACGGTGTCGCCGTCATCAGACTGGCAGACTGATGTTGATTCGGGCAGGGATTTATATTCTGTTGGACTGCAGTCGCCGCCCGGCTCGTCCGCTCCCCCGCCGCGCGCAGCGTTATCGTCCTCGGTGCCGACTTCGACGTTGCGCACCAGCGAGGACTCCGCGTCACTGCACAGCTTCGTCCCGTCAACTGACAGTAATGGCGACACAACGTATGAATGGCAACTGCCGCGCGGTTCTTACGACGTAACGCCCGTGACGATCGAATCGAGGGCACCGAACTGTGCTGATAAGATCTTTTTGGACTTGCTGTGGTGCCCTATTGATCTTCACGCCGCTCTTGTCGAACCACGGCTGCTGGACGCGAATCGTCTGGAAATAGTTGTCGATTTTTCGAAGTGCGCGGGCATCATTGACGATGCTCTGAAATCGTCGCCTCTAGGGACGGCGGAATCGTGCAGAGTTATCATACACACGAAGGAGCGGATGGACGTTGTGGAAAGCGATATTCTGCAAGGGCCATGGTCGGTTTGTCGCATTGCAGCTCGGGCTGTTCGCCACGTGCCAACAACATTTCGCCGTCTCGTACGTATCGGACCGAACGGTGAAATGCTTCGTCGCACAACTCATAATCTTGCGATGTTTGTGCTGTTTCTGTGAAGAGGTGGCTGATCTCCTATCCGTACATTCCAACTGCAGGATAAGATCGGCTCGACAAGGCCAGCGGCGACTCATCGAACCGGTTTGGAACATGGCCAACGTTCAGGAAATTTGGACGAGGAGTTTAATCGGAGCGGGGAAAGGGATTGCCGCGACCTGGCTGACCTCTCGGATCAGCGCGACCGCGAGCAGCGCGAGCGGAGCAGCGCGACCGCGATCAGCGCGACCGCGAGCAGCGCGACCGCACGGATCAGCGCGACCGCGAGCAGCGCAACCGCGAGCAGCGCGACCGCGAGCAGCGCGACCGCAACCGCGATAGGCGGAGCGATCGTGAGCAGCGCGACCATGAAGAGCGTGAGCAACGCGACGATCGTGACTGCAGGCGCAACGACCCCGAAGGGCGCAACGCCCGAGCCATGCGTGATGAGGAGCTGCCCAATGACGACCGGAACAGGCGCGACCGTCAGCAGCGTGACGATCGGCACGACGGCCGGCTCGACGATAATGAGTACCGCGGGCAACATGCCAGTGTTGACCGCGACAGGCGTAATGATCGTGACAAGCGCGACCATCGCGACGACCGCTCTGCGCATGACCGCGAACGATGGGGAGATCCGGACCGTCACGAACGAAGCAATGACCGGGAATACCGCCGCGAACCGAGTAGCCGTTGTCATGATCATGATGGTTGCAACCGCGACCGAGAACGGGGCCGCTCAGGGCTCCGCTTCAGTGATACTTGTCGCCCCAAGGAAAGGTAAGCAGGAGAGTCGCAATTTCTATTATACTGTGATGTCTGAATGAGACGGCCTTCGTGCAGCGATAGCGGGAATGTGACTCCACGACACAGCCGCGCGGACGGATTGCAATCGCACGCTGCGGGCGCGGACGAGACAAGCGCGACCAAGGCGGCAAGCGCGACCAAGGCGGCAAGCGCAACCAAGGCGGCAAGCCCGATCAAGCACGCCGCGGGCGTGGACGAGACAAGCGCGACCAAGGCGGCAAGCGCGACCAAGGCGGCAAGCGCGACCAAGGCGGCAAGCGCGATCAAGCACGCCGCGGGCGCGGACGAGACAAGCCCGACCAAGGCGGCAAGCGCGATCAAGCACGCTGCGGGCGCGGACGAGACAAGCGCGACCAAGGCGGCAAGCGCGATCAAGCACGCCGCGGGTGCGGACGAGACAAGTGCGACCAAGGCGGCAAGCCCGACCAAGGCGGCAAGCGCGATCAAGCACGCCGCGGGTGCGGACGAGACAAGTGCGACCAAGGCGGCAAGCCCGACCAAGGCGGCAAGCGCGATCAAGCACGCCACGGGCGCGGATGAGACAAGCCTGACCAAGGCGGCAAGCGCGATCAAGCACGCCGCGGGCGCGGACGAGACAAGTGCGACCAAGGCGGCAAGCCCGACCAAGGCGGCAAGCGCGATCAAGCACGCTGCGGGCGCGGACGAGACAAGTGCGACCAAGGCGGCAAGCGCGATCAAGCACGCCGTGGGCGCGGACGAGACAAGCGCGACCAAGGCGGCAAGCCCGACCAAGGCGGCAAGCACGATCAAGCACGCCGCGGGCGCGGACGAGACAAGCGCGACCAAGGCGGCAAGAGCTATCAAGCACGCCGCGGGCGTGGACGAGACAAGCGCGACCAAGGCGGCAAGCCCGATCAAGCACGCCGCGGGCGTGGACGAGACAAGCGCGACCAAGGCGGCAAGCCCGATCAAGGCGGCAAGCGCGATCAAGCACGCCGTGGGCGCGGTCGAGACAAGTGCGACCAAGGCGGCAAGCGCGATCAAGCACGCCGTGGGCGCGGACGAGACAAGTGCGACCAAGGCGGCAAGCGCGATCAAGCACGCCGTGGGCGCGGACAAGACAAGTTCGACCAAGGCGGCAAGCGCGATCAAGGCGGCAAGCGCGATCAAGCATGCCGCGGGCACGGACGAGTCAAGTGCGACCAAGGCGGCAGGCGCGATCAAGCACGCCGTGGGCGCGGACAACACAAGTTCGACCAAGGCGGCAAGCGCGATCAAGGCGGCAAGCGCGACCAAGCACGCCGCGGGCACGGACGAGACAAGTGCGACCAAGGCGGCAAGCGCGATCAAGCACGCCGCGGGCGCGGACGAGACAAGTGCGACCAAGGCGGCAGGCGCGATCAAGCACGCCGTGGTCGTCAATGAGGCGGGAACCGTGGCAGATGCGACCAGCATGCGCAAGCGGAAGTGTGCCGTCTTGGACGAGACAGGAATGGCTGCCGCAAATATGCGGAAGCTCAAGCACGCGGCTGTCGGGACATCAGGCACGGACGGGCCCGCAAGCAGCATGCCAGCCGAAGCCACTAGGAGCAACCGAAGGCCAAGCAAGCGGAAATCCAGTACGAGCCCGGCCCGGCGTCCCAGGAAGCTTCTTTGCACCGCAGGTTTGTGCTGACCACTGGTGCCGGCGCCCGGCCGCAACCGAATCTGTTTGTTGTAATTAACGAGCGTGTGTTACTCGGTGCAGGAACTACTCGTAACGACGGCGACCTCAAAGGTATAATTTTGTACATTGTTACCTTTCGAGTCGTGCACGTGCGTTGAACGAATGCAATCTAAGTTGATTGCTGTCTCGGCAGTTGGCGATGTGATCGATGCCGTCGATGTGTCTTGCCCCGATGACATTACGTGGTACAAAGCGCTTGTTTTGGACGACACAAGTGAAGTCACGACGACGATTCGATTTATCGGCTGGAAGGGTCAAACGCAGACCATCAGAACTGACGGTATGCTTAGTATTGGCGCCGCCGAGCCAGTTTGCCTTGCTGTTTTCTGACGTCATGAACACACGCACTGATGCGGGCGCCGGCCACAGGTACCGATGGACTTTCGCGCAAGGAGTCCGATGAATCGGTGTATGGGCCCGTTCTGGAGCACATATCGACGGGTGTGCCTCTAAAGCGAAACGAGACGGTTATGGCGTTACGAGGTCAGTTGTGTTACCTGCTCGGCACTTCTAGCCGCTCATTTCGGCGTCCGTCTATGGTCTCTTATTGTCCTTTCCATTCTAAAATTGAAGGTGTGACTGTTGAGCCAGCGCGGATTATCATGCTCAAGAGGGAGGCACGGTCTCCAGGGAGCGCGCTCGTGCGATTTGATCGCGACAACGCTGAATCCTGGGTAACGCAAGGAGAGATTAGCAGATTCGATGAGCAGTAAATTTGACCGACCCAATTTGACTGCGGCCATTTTGAAAGACGAGACAATTTATGTCGTGTCATTCGTACGTTCTTTTTAGGACCGCACAATACGCTGGCGCAGCCGCGGCGAAAGGAAGCAAACAAAACACGTATGCATGTGGGCAGTCGGTAGAACGTCGCTCGTGCAAGAAGCAATCGCCGAGGCGAACGGTGCCACTATCGTTTGTCCCGAGAGCGAAGCATGTAGCTAGGCGCACAGAGAATGCCTTCAAGATATTGCAAGGCCTTAACACATCCACACTCCAATCCTCCGCGGAGAGATCTCCCACTCGACGCACATGATCGAACATACGGGCATGGGACAGATAATCGCGAAGAATACCGTTTAGGTGCTGATGATCGACCCATGCCGGCACGGAGACGCTATTCGTCCTTCGTCGCAAATGTCGCAACGCAAACTGAACTCCGAAGAAAACGGCCGTGATTCCAGAAACATTGGGCATCGATGCGCACGTCTCTACCTCCATACGAAAGCTTGCTGCCGATCGGAGTACAACTAAATATTCGTCCAACAGTACGGATACATGGCGCCGTTCCAAAGCCGCGTCCATAGGCGCATGGACATCGCAGAAGAATTTGAGAAACGAAGGCACGTAATCTCCTTCCTCCCAACGATTGCGGTAGAGAGACAATGAAATCTTCGACCGACATCGGCGAAACGCACAAGAAATTGTGGGGAACTCGGTCGCAGTCAGCCGCTCTCCCCCCGCTGAACTCACGACGACATCGCTCGCGTCCATGGACTCAGCTGCGGTACGACTGTCAGCCGCCGGTGTCGCGTCCCGTGGCGATGTCGAATGTTCGATACTGCTGCGCGGCTCCGGCACAATATCGCGCGTGGAACTGTCCGTCGTCTCGAGAACGGTCGTCAGGAAGGCGCTCAAGTCAGTTTCCGAGCCGATGCTACCCGTCGCTTCGAGAAACGCATGAAGTTCACGACGAATCTGAAAATCAACGGACCGAACAGAGCGATGTCAGACAACAATATATGGTGCAGCTTCAAGCGACGTTAGACTTACCCCGGCAACAATAGCACGCATTGATGCCACACCCGTTGCGCTCGATGCTGCGACCCGATAAAACCGTTTTCCAAAAATTGTCGCCGCCATAACCTCCGGGTTACTCGCACACATCCTGAGAAAACCCTCCGGAGTTCGATCATGAATCGTCTCTATGAGTCGTCTGCGCATTTGGAACCGCCACTGGCCGAGGCGGTTCAAGGCCTGAGAGTGAGGGAGAACGATGCTGTGAGGAACAAACCTAGCCTCAACCGCGGACATTTCACGGCCGGCCGCACCGTTACCTTCAAGGGGTCGTTCGTGCAAGAGACTAGATCATTAAGTTTAGGGCGACGAGTCCTTAGGAAGACGCGTACAAGCGCCTCTTCCTGACGCGCCTCAGTTTCGGACGACATTTGATGTTCCATTTCCTTTCATAAAGGCGACACCATGAAAAGATGTTGTGCGACCGCGTGGCTTTTCATCGTGTCAACGCGTGCTATTTTTGGCAACTTCAGGTTGGTCGATGGGGGGGCTTCAGGTCCGCTGAGTCGGACCTGAGCGAACTGAAAAATTTTGTGATTTGGCCAGCTTTCAGGCCCGACAACCCAACCCAAGTCCGACCAAAAAGTCCGATCGCGCAGGCCCGACTTTTACATACAGTGAACACACTCGCACGCGCTTGACTGGGCCGACCGTGAGACAAAAGCAACCGTATATACACACGACGGAAAGATAAATAAAAAAGTAAGAATACGAAGTTACGCTGACGCAGAGGGTCGTTAATCGCGACCGGATTCAAGCGCGCCGCAGGGGCACAAAGTCGACGGCAATGGGCGTGTCGGGACACAGGAACGTAACAGCGGGCATTCCAGGACCGGACACGGCGACGGACACGCACGTCCATGGGTCGGCGGCGCGGACGGCCTGCACGAGAAGGCCCGTAATCGCCGTCACTTTGCTGCCTGACCGCTGGAACTTCCACGTCGTCCCCGCGGCAAGGGAGCCCGCCACGTTCATGACGTCGCTCGTGTCGTCCAACTCGCCGAGAACAATGCAGTTGACGGCCCCCGCGGTGCCGGCGCCCGCGACGTTCGCTGTGACGACGGTGATCGTGTACGTCGCGACTGCGCAAAGGAACCGAAGAAGCGATAAGTCAATAAACACAACGCCACACCTGTGCTTGTCTGCCGCGTCTGTGTGGTCGTAGAGCGTGGGCGTGCAAGCGAGTGGACAAGAGCGTGTGTGCGCACATACACTCGCAAAATCAGGCTCACCAGGGCACGCGGGCACGTTGCAAGGGCGCTGTTCCACGAGGTTCGGGCAGGCCGCTCCGCCGTTCGACGCATCCCTCGTGACATTACGCACGCGCGACTGGGTGCCGCCGCCACACGAGCGCGTGCAGCGCGACCACGGCGTCCACTCCGTCACGGCGCAGTCGACTGAAAGCGTAGGCAAAAAAGAGACGGAAAGCGGATGGAGAAGGGAAAACGGTGGGTTATTTCCGGCTTTTCAAACGCACGTGCATCGCACACGACAGGCATACTCACCGCGCGCCGACGGCGACAAGAGGGAGACGGGCGTCCGGTCGATGTACTTGCTGCCGCACGAAAACACCACCGTCGCGTCCTTCACAGCGACCACGAAAGCGTCGCAGTGCCACGTGTCGTCATCCGAACCCACAGACACCACGAGCATGGTCACGTCTCCGACGTCCGGCAAATCCGCCGCAAACACGCTCGCGACGCCCCTCGCAGACGCACCGCCGGCGATCGTAATGGGCGGCGTCGAGAGGCCCGTCGACCCCACAACCCGCACGGTGATATTCGCGGAGGTCCCTGCGTCGTTTGCGGCGCTCGTGATCGCCGTGACGGTGTAGTCGACGCACGCAGCCACGTTGCACGCGCGCGTCTCGTCAAGGGCAACGCACGTGCCACCGTACGCGGCGGGCGTCGTCAC
Source organism: Pigoraptor vietnamica (assembly GCA_943704525.1). Taxonomy (NCBI): domain Eukaryota; class Filasterea; order Ministeriida; family Capsasporidae; genus Pigoraptor; species Pigoraptor vietnamica. The sequence continues at coordinate 9,094 of CALSCQ010001706.1, read as the reverse complement.
GGTGCGCGAGCGTGTCTGCTGGCCCTGTCCACACAGCGCAGTGCAATCGCTCCACGCTGTCCATTCGGTGACGACGCAATTGACTGCGCGGACGAAAAGTGGAGGGTGAGGTTCGACGCACGCAGGAAGCGGCATACGCACGGACACACAGACACACACGCACACGCACACGCACGCGTGCACAGACGCACATCCCTACACAGATACGACTGACGGCATTCGACCGCTACGAAACGTGCAAACCAACGACACGCACCTGGCGTGGGCGGGACACTCGTCGCCGCCTGCTTCGAGGACGACGCGGCAGTTGTGGGTGCACCGCAAGACCCGCCCGCGCACGGACACCAGTTCTCGATGGCGCCATTCACGCGCTGCAAGCGAACCGTCTTGGCATCCGCCGCCACCGCAAGCGTCAGACCTACGCGTGACATGCGCGCTTGAGTCTCACGGGATCTCGGCAATCGGCCACACACGAGAGGTGGCTGTTCAGAACCTTCCATACACGCACGGATCGTCCCATGTGACGTGCGTTACTCACCGAAGCAACTGCTCTGTGCGACGGGGTCCCCGGGGCAGACGGCGCCCAGCGCAGGCAACAGGGGTGTCGAGAACGGCGTAACCGTGACCGTGGAAGTCGCAACTGCCGTCACAGTCACCGTCGCAGTGAGCGGCGGCGCGGGAGGCGCCGTCACCGTTACTGTGGGCGCGGTCACGGTCACTGTCGCCGTCGTTGTAGCAGGGACCGTGACGGTGGTCGTCACGGAAACAGTCGTCGCGGCACATGGCGTCGCAGCGGGGGTGGGACTCTGCGCGGCGATCGAGATGCTGCCGCCGGTGCCGACCGAAGAGGACGGCGCGGGCGTTGCACTGCTTGCAGGGGCAGTGGAAGAAGAGCCCGTTGAGGCGCACCCGCTGTCACCGAGAGTGAGACTGCCGGCGCATTGTGTGCACTGCGAGGGCAGCGCACCCGTACAGCGGACACAGGCGGGCGCGTAACAGTCTGCACGTGTTACTCCGAGTGAGAAGTGAGAAAGTGAGAAGTGCAGACACAACAAGCAAGCGCCCCACCCTGGCACGAGGCCGTCAGCGCGTCGTAATACTTTGCCGCAGGGCACGGGACGCATGTGCCGTTGAGCGCCTTCACGAGCCTGGACGCGCACGTGAGGCACCGCGTGGCCGCCGACCCCGTGCACGTGGCGCAGGTATCGTCGCAATCTGCGTGCCGGACGTAATCAATCGACCTGCACTCACACACATCGCAGCAAACACTCAACCCCCCCCCACCCCCCACGCACACACACACACACATACACACACACATACACATACGCACACGCCACACGCACGCACACACACACACACACATACACACACACACGCACACACACACACACATACACACACATACACACACACACACACGCACACACACACACACACACACACATATGCACACACACACACGCACACACACACACACACAAGCACACAAGAACAACCCCACGAACTTACGACGAGAATTTTCACACGACTACCATGTCGCAAAACTTTTCGAAAGACTCAGCCGCGTTTGCAGTGTCCGGCACACTCACTCGATGGGCACGTGTTCGTGTCTGCCTTCAGCTGCTCCATGACGTCGAGATCGCTCCCCATCGCATCCACCTGCGCAAACGCGACGACAAACTGGAAGCGGACTGCGCGAATGCGGCTTGCCGTGACGTTGACGGGCTGCGGGCGCGTCAGGCGGACCTTCCAGGGACCGTACGGGCTGTAACTGACGCGCGTGTTGTCGTCGAACACGGGCTCCGACTGGTGCGCGCACGTCGTCGCCTGGTAGTTGAACGACGCCGACGCCTTCGTGTGCAGGAAGGGCCACCGGGCGCCCGCGTAGTCGAAAAAGTACGACGCAGGCAGCTTCCAAAAGTCCAGCTGCACGAAGGTGCTCGGCGTGAGGTCGTCGATGGTGGCCGGGTACACGTAGACCGAGGCGCTGACGAGGCGGGCGCGGCCAAAGCGAGAGGTGGGCGGGACGGGGACCACGAACACGGCCGTGCCGGTCGTGCGGAGGCTCGCAAAGCTGTCCGGGGCGTCGTCGACGGTGAACTCGTGGGTCACCGTGCGCGTGTTCTTCACGACGGGGAGGGTCGTGAGGCAGCTGAGATACGACGACTGGACGGCGGCCTTGAGCGTGCGCAGGTCGACGGACGAGAGGGACGACGTGATCGGGAGCGCGGACAGCTCGTCCGCCACCAGCGAGTTGTCGAGACAGAGGTAGCGGAGCTGCCGCACCTGGCGCGATATCTGCTCGATCGTGCGGAAGGCGACGCTCTGCATCTTGCGCGAGTACGCCGCGAGCATGCGGTCAAAGTCAAACGTCGTCATCTGCGCGAGGGCGACCGTGTCGAGGACGCGGGCGTTGTCCCATCCCAGCCCGCGCACCGCCTCCGTCTGCCACACGCGCATGTACGTGTTGAGTGTCACGACCAGCTCGACGAAGCTGTCGATCGTCTCCGGGCTCACGGCGTCGGTGGCGTTGTCTAGCGTTGCGGCAAAGGTCTTTGCGTAGGCGGCAAAACGCGCGCCGTCGATGGAGAGCTCTGGGACGACGCTCGGGTAGGTCGCGTTCTGTATGTTGCCATCGATGTCCATGACGGACATGGTCGTTGCGTTCATGAGATCAAGGTCGCTCGAGAGCTGCGCGTGAGAATCGGAAACGCGGCTTAACAGGTGCGTAATATTGTGCGTTGCGCGTGAGAAAGTCGTGTGTGCGTGCGTCAGTGTCCGTGCTGGACCCGCCTCTGTATGACGCACGCGTGCATGCAGTCGCATTATCGCACAACATCGTTGATGTGAGCCACTCGCGCACCTGCTGCAGATAGGGCAAGTCGTGCTGGTCGAGAATGCCGACAAAGAGCTCCCGCCGGCGTCGGCGTCCGAAGATTTTCCCGATCGACTTGACGACCCCTCCGATGGCCTTTCCGATACCCTTGACGATGTTGATGACGCCGTTAACCGCCGCCTTCGCCGCCTGTATGATGCGGTCCTTGTTCGCGAGCACAAACTTGATCGTGTCCCTAATGCCCGTAATGCACTTGAGCGAGTCGCCCGTGACCGTCGCAATCGCCAGACCCGGCAGGCCCCCATACTCTCCTATAATCGCCGCCGTCGTCGCGCAACTCTTCACGGCAGACGACACGATGGGCGCGCCCGCCTTGACCACGCCGAGGATGCCGACGACGTTTTCCATTACGTCCCGCACCTGCTTCGACGGGATCGAGTTGCTCAGCTTCCGAAATGCCTTGTCCAGCAGATCGCTGCCGGTGTCGAGGAGGACTTGCCACACGACCTCGGGCGCCTTCGAAATTCCGTCGACCGTGAACGACAGCTTGTCCCACAGCTTAACCGCCTCGTCTTCGAGCAGCTCCTTGACTTTGAACCCGTTCACGAGCTCAGTGACGGAGATGATGCCGTCGAAAGGCGCCATCTCAAACTTGGAGGGGCCCGTGTCGTCGGTGCAGATGTGCAGCTCGGCGTGTAGGTTGGCCCACGATATGGGCCCTATCTCGCGCGCCCCGACATCAAAGAGGACCTCGCACGGCACGCTTGCCGAAAGCGACGACTGCGCCTTTCGAAACACGCGCAGGGCATCGCTCGCGGCCGATCGCAGCTGACGCATGTCGACCATAGCGTCGAGGAGCTCCGAGGGGCTGACGTTTCCGTTGCCGTCCGTATCCCATCCCTTCTTTCCGTTATCGAACTTGGCCGCCATCGTGTCGGCGTCGACGTTGATGTGCTGAACCTCCGTCTTGAGGTCGTCGACCTTCTCGCTGACCTGCTCGATCGCGTCCTGGCACTTTCGAATGAGCGCGCCGTTTTCGAGAATCGACGCCTGGATTTCGCGCAGCTGGTTACCCTGGTTGACCAGGATTTGGTTCGTTTCCGCGATGCGCGACTCGATCGTCCGCAGGCCGGCGTCGAGGCTCGCCGTCAGCGTGCGGTTCACGTCGTTAATCGCGACGACAATGTCGCTCGTGGCGTTCTTCAGGCTGCCGCTGATGTACGCGCGCATCTGTTCGTTCGTGACGCCGAGCGTGCGCAGCTGCTGCAGGTGTCGGATGTTCGCTTCGTAGCCCTCGACAATCTTGACGTACTCTTCGATGAGGGGGTCGTACTGCGACCACGCGAGCGGCGTCACCTCGTTCTGGCGAAAGCCGAGGTAGTCCAGACCGACCGGACTGCGCAGCATCGCGGCCAATCGGCACGACCACTCGGCAAGGAGGCTCTGCGTCTCGCGGTCGGCGCGCTTCATGCTGCACAGTTCGTCCAGACGCGCGAGCGCAAGCTGTTGCCGCGAAGCCACCGTGTGAAGACGCGCCTCGAACGCCAGCGACAGCATGTAGTCGACGCACATGTCGACCTGCAACGTGGTCCGAGTGAGTAGGCGCTTGAGAGGCGTTTGAGAGGCGTTTTGGGGGGAGGGGAAGAACCAGCTGCACCAGGAAATAAACTTGCGCGGCATCTGCCACTTACGGAGCATTCGCCGACAGTCACGCAGCAGTCCCTGGGCGTGATGCACCGCGAGCTGTTGGAGGGGCGCGTGATGTAACCGTCCAGGCAGCTGCAGAAAAACGACCCCGGCGTGTTCGTGCATATGTGCTCGCAGTGCGACGTTCCCTCCGCGCACTCGTTAATCTCGGCGCAGCTCCCAAACTGGGATGGGATCGCGCGATATCCCTTGAGGCACGGGCACGTGTAGCTTCCAAACGTGTCGACACAAGACGTCGAACGCAGGTCGCACGTGTGCGTGCCTCTCGCGCACTCGTTGATGTTGGCGCACGCGGAATCCGACACGCGTTCAAAGCCGGACGAAGCACAGTCGCAAACGAAAGACCCGGCGGTGTTGCGGCAGTTCGTCGTGGCCGGGTCGCAATTGTGCTCGGGCGCGCGCTTGTCGCACTCGTCTCGGTCGGCACACAGCTTTTGCTCGTTGGGGTCAGGGCCGGGGTGGTAGTAGCCGGGCTTGCAGTCGCACCGGAAGCCCGGGGCGAGTTCGACGCACGTGGAAATGGCCCTATCGCACGTGTCTTTGTGGCGTGCGCACTCGGGAATATCGGAGCACAGCTTTGAGTTGCCAGGTATCTCCTCAAAGCCCGGCTTGCAAACGCAGGTGGAACTCCCGACCGTGTCCTGGCAATTCTGCGACGTCGCGTCGCACCCGCCCTTGTCCGGCGACTCCTCGCACTCGTTGATGTTCACGCAGTCGGGCGGGCTCTTGTACCCCGTGCAGCAGCGCATGCAGACGGCCATGTACGTTTCAGGGCAATCCTTTCCGGCGCGGCAACCGCAATAGGTGACCGTGGTGCCGGCGGGGATGAATGCGTCGGAACCGAAGTTAGAGCACGCCGAAAAGATGTCCTTCACCGTTTTTGCCGGCGAGCCACTTAACATCGCAGGGGTGATGATGCCGCATTGGCTCATGCTCTGATCAGCGGAGCTCGGCACAACTTGACATAAGTTGCCGGCGACGACTGGCGCTGGTGCCACACTCGACAAAATGGTTAGCGCCATGATGACGCCGACCGTCGCACGCGGTGCCGCCATGTCGGTTGGTGGGCGTCTGCGGCCTCTCGACCAGCCGCCGGCGCGGAAGGGGCACCGTTTTACAAAACGCGGAAATCCCATCACTGGCCTCACACAAGTACGTTGGGCCACGAATGCTCACTGTTATCACGCGAGCCTGCCGTGAGGCGTCCTTTGGGAAGATAATTTTCGGTCAGCCGAGACAGTATGGAATCTTCTATGCATTCGACGACAGCACTGCTGTTCAGTTTATTTCGGACTGAAAAAAGGTTTTTGATTGGCTACACAAACGCCTGCATGCTGCTAACACCCCCGTTGAGGTCGGCTTGGGGAGCAGCGACCCTTTCCTCTTTTGGATGCATGTCTGCACAGTCAGATTTATTTTTGGCATGATCGCGCGTTCCCCTTTGTATTGCCAATTGGGAAATTGCCCGACACGAGGTGCGAAATGTCCGAGGCGTCTTTCCGCTCGGTGCAAAATTATTATACTGAAACTGAATAATTGACCCCTTTTCGTCCCTTCGTACATCGATTCGCTCGGCCCTTGGTGCGAAATAATTATAATAAAAAAAAGCTGCCATAGAAATCGCATACAAAATAAAAACGACGATCCATCCCCACTGACAAAAATTACCAGGGACATGAAGGTAATAACCCGACCTTTGGCAGTGCGAGCGTGCGTATTGCACGTTACCCTGACGGTGAGCCCTACAATAAGTGTGAAGCCGCGGCCGGACGCGTCGGAGACTGAGACGGAGAGAGCCGCCGGTCAGTGCCGCCGGGTACACATTGACAATCTGACACCGACGGCGCACAAAGCTGTGGGGTTATATTAATAGACTGCGAGCTACAGCGACAGCCGATGAATTGAGGCCGCCGCCGGCGCTATCAGGCGCCGGTCGGTCAGGTTGAGCCGGCGCCGGTTGGGCACAGTCTGGAAATCAACTCAGAAATGACGGAGACACTCCTCCAGCAGCTCAGTCCGGCACTGACGGATACCTTGCCATGCATGCAAACGGCGGCCACCGGGCCGGTGAGTTACTCAGTGCGGCGCGAGGGTTGCTGTTAGTAGGCCGGTTGCCCTTGGCTACTAATATCGACCGACACACCTGGAGTGTCTTTAGCGCTGGGCTGTCGAGTGAGGGATATGTTCTGATCGTGTCGACTGAGTCACTGACTGGTCAGACTGATGATCTTCAGTTGAATAACAGTTCAGTGTCGGCGATAGTGTTTATGTTCAGACGAACACACTAGTGGTCAGGCGGAAGCACTGTGCCGAAGTCAAGTAACTGCCAGTCAGGCGGGTGTGTCGGCCAGCCAGTACACCCGGCGAGCACGACGACTCATCTAATCGCCGCGGGCCGTTCGGCAAACTGTTCGTCTGATCCGTCAATTACGAATTTCCGACGCGGCTGCGGTCGCAGTGGACTGAGGCCGCCACTCGGTCAACTCGACTAACGACGCCGGCCGACTGCTGAACACTGAGGACGCCGGCGGATAAATTTAATTTAGTGGCCACGCGAGCCAGTCGGCGGTTCGGCGCCCATCCGCCGGCAGAGCCGGCACCGAGCTCACGGCCCACCGGCAAGTGTCACTGGGTGACCGCGAGCGGCCGTGAACCTGAGACTGAACGAACGCCGGTGTCCGACTCGAAAGTTCGGGCCAGTACAGTCCACCCTCATCAAAGACGTGCCGGGAACCGTACGTGAAAGCGACACGAAAACGCCCGGCGCATACTGCGAGCCTCATCTCACGAACTGATCGATACTGTGATCAGTTCGCCCGGTAGAACTGAAGTCAAGGACTCGGGACATTGCTGGCCGGACCCGGGACCGGGCCGCTCCGGCTGAGTTCAGTTCTGACACAGCGGCCGGCCTGACGGTCCCGAGTGCGGGCTCAGTCCAGTGAGCTGTCAATGAGTTACGCACTGCCACATTCTCAGCACACACGTAAGCAGAACCACCTTCCGTTTAAAGCGTTCGTCAGTGGTTGCCGTCAGTTCTAGCTCGCCAGCGGGCCTGTCCGGCGCAGCAGTCGGTCGGTCACGGAGTAGTCGGCCAAGTCACTGGGATGCCGAATGGGAGCTGCCATGTTACTCGGACAGGTACGGCTCAGTCCGCGGCACGTGCACGCCGACAATACACAAAAAACCACCATTGCATGCTTTGCACAGACATCGTTCACTTTCGCACGTGGGTGAGAAGACAGACGCTTGCGGCGATGGCGTGAACTGTGCCTTGACGGCGCTTGGCACTCCACTGGGCGTAACGCATCCGTCGACCTTTCAGATTCGCCATGTCGTCCCCGCGTTCGCGCGCCAGGGACACACCCAACCCAAGCGATGCGCTGTTGAGAACCCAACGGTCCCATGAAGTGCGCACAGACACGGCGAATGACCCCAAATCGCACAAGAAAGCGCGCGACGCCGTTCATCGCACAACAGCAACAACTCGCGTGCCCCAGATAGTCGACCTGACCGTATCGCCCGTCCCAGCGCGCGAAAGCGAATCGTCCGCGCAAACTGGCGGGAATTCGCGTGGCGGCAATGCATCCGACGTTCTCATGAGTGCGGCGCGTAACGGCACGTCGTGGACACCGAAAACGCCGCCCTCGCGTGCGTCGAAGCACTCGACGGCAACGGACACGCCGTCCCCTGCGCATCGCACGCCGCCGCGCAGCACGCCTGCATCTCATCGCGGAAAAGACAAGAGCACACCGACGCTGGACCCTTACTTGCGCGTGTTGCCGCGCGCGCTCTCGTGGGGCATGGAGAACCCTTCGCCCGTTACTGCGACGTCCACACCAAAGACGCGTGCGGACTCTTCCGACCACGTGCGCGCGTTCTTGGACATCGTCAAGGGGAGGTCGCCTGCGTCGGCAGCGTCGCCGTCTCCCATTGCTAGTGGCACACACCAGGGCGGTGGGTCACGTGCGACTGGTGAGGGGAGGAGGCAGGGCAAGGGCGCCTCCGCCACGTCTCCGAGCACGGCACGCGCGCAGCGCATCGGGGACGTGCACGACCTCTTGGCATCGTATGGGCGCCGGAGTGCGCAGCGGGAGAGCGGAGAGGACGCGCGCGTGGATGTGGCGAAGACAAGAGCGAAGGGTGGGCGTGGCGTGGCTGGGGGTTCCCTCTACACCCCATCGGAGCCTGCGCGTCAGCCGCCGCCTGTCGCGCAGCCGATGCAGCCGCTCTTTGCCATCGGCGAATGGGTGGAGGGACAGGACGAGGACCTGGACGCCTGGTTCGAGGCGATTGTGACGGCGGTGCGTCCGGACGCGAGCGCGGTGGGCGGGTTTGTCTACGACGTGGTCTTTGAAGAGTATCCCGACGAAAGGGCGTCGCTGCACGTGGGGTGCGTGGCCATTCTGCGGGCGCGTGCACGCAGTGTGTGCGTGTGTGCGTGTACAGTGCACCTACGTGTGGTATTTGACGTGTGTGAGAGCTATTGTGCAATTTCGGGCAGTTACGCATTTGCACGAGATCGACGCACAGATTCCTCCTTCCTCCCCC
>CALSCQ010001705.1:66536-72046 GCA_943704525.1 Pigoraptor vietnamica | reverse complement strand
GGGGGGGAGCGCACACACGCTGCACACACACACTTCAGCTCCACACGTGCGCCATATCGACCGCCTGCATCCGCACAGGCAACAAACATGCGGACGCGCACCTTCCGCTTCGTCCACGATGTCCGGCGTGACACCGTCGGCGATGACGGCGCGCCCTCCTTTCCCTCCTTGCCCTCGTCCTCTTTGCTCGACCGCCGCGTCCTGCGCGACAGGAACGAGAGGTGCCGCGAGCGAAACGAGGCGCTCTCGGGGCCCACGGCATCGCCCCCTTCGAGCAGACGCGCGGATTTCTGCAACCGCCAAAGGCGAATCAGAGCGAGACAGGGAAGCGCATGCGGCAGTTCTGGGCGAGTAGAAGACCCCCTGTGCGTCGCTCAACTTCGCATGGCGATGATCGCTACTCATCGGCATAGGCGATGCGCGCATGCAATGTGCAGCGCACGTTCAAGCCGGCGTCCGCACTTTCAACGCACCTCGGCACTGTCCATTCCTTAGGCCTTCGCGCGAGCACGCGCGTCCCACAGACAGCGTCAGCGGCCCCCAGCACGCTGCATGCTCGCTGCACTGGCAGCGCCTGTCACGACGCACACCACAGGCACTCCCACTTCGCACGCGCACACACACGCACTCCTCCTAAACTCCCCGCTGACTCTCCGAAGCAGTGGCGCGGCGTGTTCAAGCGCACCGTGCGTATGTGCGTGTGTGCCTGCGTGTGTGCGTGTGTGCGTGTGTTGAAGTCCGGCTGTTTTTTTTTTCGGACGAATGTTTCAGGGCGCTGTGTTTCCTTTTATGGTGCGCAAGGAACCCTCACCTTAGCCAGCACAGTAACATCGACCCTTTGCGGAGGCTGCAAGCGCACATTTGCGCGCCAAAAAAACTTCGAACCGAGTAACAGGGGCGAAAAACGCAAGACGATAATCGCTGTCACACGTGCGCGCACTGGGGTTAAAGGAGACCCATTGAGCGGTGGGAGGGGCTTCAGCGGCTGAGAAATGGACCTTGAGCGCCTCTGCGAAGAGGCAGACGCGGAGCTCGAGTGGCAGGACCGCGAGCGAGACGCCGCGGTTTCCGCGCTCGTCGCCGCGATGGGGATCGAAGCCGGCGGGCTCAGCTTTGTGGGCGAAGCGGACGAGGACGAGACCTTTGTCTCCATGGCCTCGCGTCTCCGTGGAAACGCCCTCCGGTGCGCGTCGTTGAGCGATGGGCGCGGCGCGACACCCGAGGACCCGCGGGCGGCGCTCGAGAGGGAAGTGCGCGCAAGTGCCAACGAGCTGCAGGAGATGCGCGCGCGTTTGCTTGCCGCGGAAGCCAGGGCGGCAGAGGCAGAGGCAAAGGCCGCACGGCTTGCTGAGGAAGGCGCGCGTCTGAAGGAGCGCGCGCGCGAGGCGGACAACAGCGCCGCGGCGGCCATCGCACGCGTTACGAGCGACGCGGAAGCGCTCAACGTGCGCATACATGAGGCCGAATCGACCGCGGTGAGCTCGAGGGAGGAGTGTGAGCGTCTGAACGCCCGGCTGCAGGACGCAGATGCGCGCGTGGCGAGTGTGCTTGCAGAGAATGAGCGCCTCAGCGGTCGCGTGCGTGACGCCGAGGCACGCGCGGTCACTGCGATGGCGGCTGCGGCTGCTGAGATCGAGGTGCTCCAAGCGCGCCTCCGCGACGCCGACGCACGCCTCAACAGCGCAACGGCGAGTGAATCGGAGGCGGGGATGTTGAGCGCACGTCTGCGCGCGGCTGAAGAGCGGTGCGCGAGTGTGACGGTGGAGAACGAGCGGCTCTGCGGCCGTGTGCGTGACGCGGAGTCACGTGCGGCCCTTGCGGCGACGAGTGCGGTGCTTGAAATGGAGACGCTCCGCGTGCGCCTTCGCGATGCGGACGCACGTGCGGAGGCTGCGGCGGCGGAATGTGAGCGGCAAAGTGCATGCGTAAGGGATGCAGAGGCGCGCGCGGCGGCTGCGACAACGGAGTGTGAGCGGCTGCGTGTATTGCTGCGCGATAAGGAGGGATGTGCCTCGAGTGCGACGGATGCGATTGAGGCGCTGAACGCCCGAGTGCGAGACGCAGAGGCCAGCGCTGCACGTGCAATCGTGGAGAAGGACGCACTCGAGGCGCGTGTGCGCGAGGGGTCAGCGGAGCACTCGCGCCTGTCCGCCGAACTGGAGGCCCTCGCGGCGCGCTGTCGTGCGGCAGAAGCGGCCCTGGAGCAGTCCGAGAAGCGCGCGGAGGATCTGATCGTGCGATTGCGGGAGACAGAGGAGGCGCGCGAGCGCTTGGAGAAGGAAGCGGCGGAGCTGCGGGGTCGCGCGCGCACAGCCGACGGCGCCGCACAGCGTTCGTCGGCGGAGGTGGAGAGGCTTCGGGCGCAGTTGAAGGACGAGTACGACGCGCGCATCGACGAGATTCGCGAAGTGTGTGCGCGTGAGCGGCACCGTGCGCTGGAGGCTGAGCGCGAACGCTTTGATGCGATGCTGGACGACATGCGCAGCGAGGTCATTGAGATTCACAGCAAGTCGCTGGCACGCTTGCGTGCGTCGCTGGCGGAAGAGAGGCGCCGGCGGGAGGCCCTCGAAGGGGCCGCGGTGTTGTCGCCGCCGGGATCGAACCCTCGTACACCGAAGCATTCGCCGAACAGCGCTGCGTACGCACACGACGCCACGCCCGAAGTGAGCCCGCTCACAGCGTTTGACAGGCACGCGGCGGCATGGCGGCGATCCGGCCGCGCGTGATTGCGGGCTGCGTGTGCTCTTGCCTTGCGCGCGCTCCCTCTTCTTCGTTTTGCGCTCCTCTTCTCTATTGTTCCACAGCCCGAGGGTTGTACCCGGGGCTAATTATCTATCTTCGAGTGCGGTGGAGGGGCGCTCGTCAGCGCAAAGCGTTCGTCTCTTCATTGCTGATGTAAAGAGTGCCCGTCATTCCATGCCCTTGTGCTTGCCATCTGCGCCCTGTCGCTCAATTCACACACTGAGCACCGAAATGCCGCTCACACCGCCCTGCTGAAGAGTCCCCGCGACGCGTGCCACCGCCGATAGTCCTCTTCCATGAAGTGGCGCCGCTCGTACTGCTCGGCACTGCGCCGCTGCTGCCGCCTCTGACGACTGGTCACGTGCACCGGACGTGCCACATTGTCCGCGCAGTGGCCCACAGCAGACAGCGACCTATCCCATCCAAATGGGCCTTGGGTATCGCGTGTTATCTCGGGAGCAAAGTTGACGTTGACACGGAGAAAAGCGTCAGCGCGCGCCGGTGCGACGAGTTGCGCACCATCACTGGACGGGGTACTGTCGCATGCGCCCGGCGGTTGGCGGGGATGTCCACACGCAGAAGGGGCATCTTCGAGCGGTGACACGTTCGGGCGCTCGGGCGCCATGGTCTGTTGCGCCCCATCGCAGCCATTGGCAGCGGACGGCGCGTTGAGCATCGCAGCGTTCGAGGGTGCGCACACCCACGACGACGGGTGGCCGACAGCGCACGCCGTTTCGAGGAACGGGTGCTGCGATGGGAGATGGTGGTTGAGACGAAAAAAGTTTCGCGCGCCGTTGAAGTGGTCAAAGCAGGTGTTCGAGCAAACTCACGCGGAGAAGGTCGGTGCGTGTGGATGCCGTAGCTGTCTCGCTGCTTGCCCTGGCGCACTCGTGGAGGAACGACTCGAGCGCTGAAGACATGGGAGGTGCGCAGTTGTCGTGGCACACCGCCATCTCTCGCAGTGCATGTCCCAGTGCCGCAAGATCGGCTGCGACCCGTGCGCCTGCCTCAGTGGATTCGGATGTGCTGTGTCCCTTATCGCGAGTGCCGCGGGTTCTCAGAAGACTACACGCGTGCATGCCACCTGCGACGACGCGAAGGGAGGGACCCATTAAGCCCCCACGGGGACAAGTAAGCAGCGTACCAGCCTTTCACTCTCTACTGTGCTATTGTGTGGCTTGGGAGTAATGGACGCCACGATGACTTGCTATCACTTCAGCTTACCTAGACACACACTGCCGTCGCCGGCGACGAACAGCGAGTGGGGCGACATGTTGCCGTGGGCGATGCCGAGCGCGTGAAGGCACGACAGGGCGCGGAGGGCCGCCACGGCCACGTGCGCAACGAGCGGTTCCGGAATGCCACTCGCGGCGAAGTGCTTATGGCGGAGAGCAGCGATTGTGCCCTCTTCGCACCTGTCGAACAAGAGCTGGCACGGGGCGGCTCTTAAGGATGGGGCAACAACACACTACTGCAAACACACCCAAGCGATAAAATCACTGACGCCGGCAACCAAGGTGAGGGAAGATGGCACTCACAGCAGCACGCACGCACCATGTACGCCGGTAGTGCGCGTCCCCCGTCGTCGCTCACGTGGCCGGCCACGGCACCCCGACACCGCACGAGAAAGGGACTTCGCTCGGCCGCAATCGCCGCGAGTAACTCCGCACCGACAGACTCGCACTCTGCCGATTGCGAATGCGAGGCACACGGCGGCGTGAGAGCGCGCGTCGCAGTCAAGGGGCTTGCACGTGGCGCGCAGACCTTCTCGTTGTCCGGTGGAAGTTTTTTCAAGTGCAAACAGTGTCATCCCATGTGTAAAAGCAACGCGAGTCCTGTCCCCGCACACACGCCCGCACACACGCGCACTAGCCATGCACTCACCGGCACACCATCTCCACTCCTACGCCCTGTCGCCACACCACGAACAGCGTTGTCGCTGTAACATTTTGGGGAAGCGCGCCGAGTGAGTTCAGACGCAGTCACGCGCGCCGAGCACCACGTGTGTACACGGCGCCGTTTCGCGCTCAAACTGCTTGTAGTAGCAGGGGCAACACGTGGACAGTCGCCTGCACTTGCCGCCGGTGTCACGTGTGTGTTGCCGTCGTGCGCGAGTGCGGGGAAGGCGGCGTGGAAGAGGCTCCGCACGCGGTCGCCGCATGAGCAGTCGTATGGACCAAACACGCGCGCAACGAACTCTTCGCCGGTGTCGGTGTCGCGTGCGTGGCAGTGGGTGGCCCGTTGCGTGCTGCGGAATACCTCAAAGTCGGAATGAGAGACGCGTGGATTGCCACACAGTGCCTCGCGTGTGGCAAATACGAACCTCGTGTCGCTCGCGGGGCCGTCCTCCGCAAAAAATGCGGCGCCGAATTCGAAGCGCTGCGGAGTCGCCTGCATTTTGTGTAAGCGCGTCGTGAAAAGGGCTGCGAACACAATATCACGCGCGATTGCGACTGGCACTCCTCCACAAAGTCCATTCTGCGCGGGGTCTTTCGTCTTTCATTCCGGCTGCAGCAAGACAACGCACGAGAACAGCGTCGCCCACACACACCTATGCGCCTCCTATCAACTTCAGTCCAGTGGACATTGATCAGCTGGGTAACACCCGGTAACATGCACTGATGGATGGACAGGCAACGTCTTCATTCACGGTCGTTCACGACGGCTGACTCGGCGGCGTAAACACGCCCGCGCACAGCAGCAGATTCCGCCGCGTGAAGTTGACAGTGTACACGGGCGTCGCCTTCGTCAGATACGACTTGAGCAGC